>MU708003.1:19018-37102 GCA_026770625.1 Nicotiana glauca
AAATTCAGACTTTAGCAACCAATAACACAACCAAAATAAAATTTGTTATTTGTGAAAAAGATGAAACCCATGTGAAAAAAGTTGCTTTCTTGTAAAAAAATTTAATAATTAATTCGCAATATAGTACTACGTTTTATGTGTTTGAATTATTGTTATGTCAGTTAATTGGTGAGGCCAAATTAATAAAGGTACTATGAATTATAATTTTTTTAATAATTTGCAGTAATACTGCGAATTATAAAAAAAGAAAAAATTTGTAATTCGCAGTATTATACTGCGAATTACTTTAACGGCTAAATTTTCGTTAAGGTAATTCGCAATATTATACTGCGAAATACCTATTTAGGTAATTTTTTTTATCATTAAAAATGTATTTTTTGTCAAAAAAATCATTAAAAAGATTTTGGACTCGAAACTTGATGACTTGCTCGAATGGGGGGTGACCTTACTCTTAACACTTTGAGTCTCGATAATCACCCGGAATCTACTCACTTTCTCATTCTCTCTCCAAATATTTTTAAATTCATAATCCGAAAAAAAAAAGCTAAGGTTGGATTTTCGCTCCTTCCAAAGAATAGGGATAATTAGTTCGAAGCTTTTATTAACAGCCAATGTTTTAAAAGGCAAGGGCGTGAGACGAGGCATTTTACCTTTGACGAGGCGAGGCGTAAGTCCTGAGACATGGGGCGAAATCTCACGAATCTTTAAATTTTACTAATTTCAAGAATTATAAGATAGTACAAAATAAAAAATAATTATAAAAATTACATTAAAATCACAAAAATATAATAAATAATTTATTTAAAATATTTATAAATTGTAATTCAACTACGAATAATACGAAAAGTATGACATATATATCATAATATGCAAATTAGCTGTAACATCGTTACAATTCACACATCAAAAGTAATATATTCGATACGAAATCTTATATGTATCTCTTAAGGAGTAATGAATCTTGAAAGAATTTCAATATTATAATTTAATTTTTTTTAAATACTCCTTTTATTTAATATGCTTTCTATTTGAAAGAGAATTTATATAAAAAATATAATTCACAATCTAAATATGATTCTCAAGCATCATTCATTTGTAAGTTTCAACAAGTTAATAAAGTGACACATAGTTCACCATACAATACCATGATAACTAATTATTTGTAAAAAGTTACTAGCTAATACTGAGCTATTATATTAATATGTATTGTATCTCGTAAACGTGAAAAATAATATTTAGCAAAATAATCATAAAAAAAGTATGGACTATTATATAGTAAAGACATAACAAAAGTTAATAAATAAATACTTTTAAAATGAGAGATTTATTTTAAATTAATTATCATAGCAGTCTTAGTAGTCGTGCAATAATTTTTATTTTAATTATGGCATAAAATACTCTCAACTTAATAATTTACAATTAGTAAAAACGGAAAAGGTCCAATTTTATCCCTAAATTATGGTATATGGCTTACTTTTGTCCTCCGTTAGTAAATTTGGCAAAAAATATCCTCACTGTTAGTAAAGTGGGTCAAAAATATCCCTCAACTTAACAGCCCTCCACACAAGCCATTTTAATCCTACATGGCATCCACGTGGTGACATGGCAGCCACATAAGCGGGCAGCCCTCTAAACCCGCTACGACCCATTTCTAAACAATTTTAACTCACAAATCTAGGAATCTTGGTTATTGTATGTAGTTGCAAATCTGGGAGCTCATTGATCTTCCTTACCATTTTTTTTTTTTTGAAAATCTGGACAGTTTGAACAGTATTTTGTTTACAACAGTTTTTTTTGGCAGTGTAATGTTACTGCAGTTTTTTTTTTTGTTGAAAAACTAGACATTTTGGACAGTGTTTTGTTAAAAAAAAAAATTGCACAACTGGACAGTGTAATGTTACTGCAATTTTTTTTAAATCTGGACAGTTTGAAAAGTGTTTTATTTACAATAATTTTTTTTTGCAAAACTAGGAAGCTTTGGACAATTAATGTTACTGCAATTTTTTTAAAAAAAACTGAACAGTTTGGACAGTGTTTTATTTACAGTATTTTTTTGTGTAATGTTACAACATTTTTTTTTTTTTTTTGCAAAACTGGAAGTTTTGAACAATATAATGTTACAACAGTTTTTTGTTTGGAAATGGGTCCGAGCGGGTTTAGAGGGTTGCCCGCTTATATGGCTGTCATGTCACAGCCACGTGGATGCCATGTGGGATTAAAATAGCTTGTGTGGAGGGTTGTTAAGTTGAGGGACATTTTTGGCCTATTGTGTTAAGTTGGGGGATATTTTTAGCCCACTTTACTAACGGCAAAGATATTTTTGGCCCAATTTACTAATGGAAGACAAAAGTGAGCCATATACCATAATTTAGGGATAAAATTGGACCTTTTCCATAGTAAAAAAGTAATTCTGAATAGTCAACGATTTATTAAGAAAATTTGAGGATTTACAAGGTTAATTACATATAATTGCATAAACTTCTGTTAGGGGAGCCCAGTACGCTTGGCGATGGGCGTGTCTGGGACGTAAATCCCAATGGCTGAGGCGTAAGTCAAATGGAACTAAACCCTACACATTATCCCAATGGTATTTTACGAGTGCTCCGCCCCGAAGCAAACCCCGAACGAATTCCAATTCTACCTTTTAAAATAGAGCTAACAGAAAACCTATTTTCAGCTCTACTAATGAGGACCGAAGAAGATAGTGACAAAACAATTTGTTCAGCTAAGAGTTTCTTTTTCTAGTTTAATACTACTGGAGTACTATTTTGCTACTACATTTGTTGGGTTTGAGTAGAATCAGTAGTGACTTGGGGTTTGGAGTACGGAAAGTTGTGAGATGAGGAAGCAAAATTTCAGGAAATTGGGGTAACATTCTTCGAACTTTGGAACAAGCTTCCTACTTTCTTACCTATTTGCTTCTTCTTCCTCATCATCTTCTTCTACTTGCTCGTTGTAATCTGCCTTCATTTGTCCCATCTCCCAATTTAAAAATTCACATTTTGGTGTATCAAGATTACTAGTAATACTCTTTTTTACTAATAGCCCGTTTAGCCAAGCTTCTAAAATCAGCTTATTTTAAGAAATATTTTTTTCAAAAGTACTTTTTTAAAAAGTATTTTTGGTGAAAATTAATTTGTGTTTGGCTAATTAATTTGAAAAGTACTTTTGAGGAGTAATTAATGTTTGGCCAATTCTTTTGAAAATTACTTCTAAATGTATTTTTCTCAAAAGTGTTTCTCAAAAAAATATTTTTGGAGAGAAACTACTTTTTTCTGTTTCTCCAAAACTGCTTCTGCTTCTCCTTAAAAAATACTTTTTTTCCTTTCAAAAGTTTGGCCAAACACCTCAATTTTTGCCAAAAATGCTTTTGACTAAAAAAAGCACTTTTGGCGCAAAAAAAGCTTGGCCAAATATGCTACTCCCTCCAATTCACAATAAGTGACCGGTTTACTTTTTTATTTTGGTTTAAAATAAGTGTCAACTTATGTAATCAAGAAAAAATTCAATTTATTTTTGTTCTTTTACCCTTATGTGCATATCCCTAAAAAGTTTTCTCACTCCTCACTATAACTATGTGACCAATATTTAATAAGGGTAATTTAGTTATACTAGGTATTTTTGTATATGATTTAGCATTTTCTTAATGGACGTGCTAAAAGAAAACTGGTCACTTATTATGAATCGAATGGAGTATAATCGTTAGTATTTTTCAAGGTAAAAGCTACTAGTACTAATATTTTGTGTGTAAAAATGCTTCTTTATGTTATAAAATAAAAACTTTAAAATAAAAAAATCAAAGACAAGTAGAGAGAGAGAGAGATTTATTATTTAACTTTCAAACTCATGTACATAATGAACTGATATCTCTTCTGTTTATAGAAGAAAGGAAGTTGTTGTGTAAGCTGCTACTCTACCAGATATGGATAATCTTATATTGGGGGTAATGTTTATCCATAACCGGGTATCGAAAGTATAAGCTTATTATACCCGATATAGATAATCTTCTATCAGGGGTAATGTTTATCTATAACCGGGTACCGAAGTGATAAGCTTCTTCGGGAGGCTTATTTCCAATAGATTACTCAATAGATAAACATATTAACGGCAGAGTCACATATGGATAAGCTTCTCCAGGAAGCTTATTTACAATGGAGTACTAAATGAGCATCCATAATATAATATATTTATAACACTCCCCCTTGGATGTTCATTAAAAGATAATGTGCCTCATTAAAAACTTACTAGGAAAAACTTCGTGGGAAAAACCTCTAGTGAAGGAAAAAAAGTACACATATTTAGTAATACGCATTGCTAGGTGCCTCATTAAAAACCTTATAAGGAAAACCTCATGGAAAAAAACTTTAGGAAGGAAAAAAGAGTGCATCGCGTATTTTACTCCCCTTGATGAAAACCTTGTTTCAAATATTCGAGTCTCCGCATTCCAATCTTGTATACCATCTTCTCAAAAGTTGAATTTGTAGAGACTATTATCCACTACTATTTCAGATCGATTAAATTAATCTCATCAAACCAACAAGCTGCTACAAGTCATTTCATTGAGTTGCTTGCAACCTGCCTGCATCAGCTACTTGTAGAAAACTTCAATGGAGTACTAAATGGATAATCTTCTTCAGAAAGATTATCTACAGCAGAGTAATAAATGACATCCACAAAAATATTTTCAAAACATTACTCCTTGGATGTTCATTATTATGTGCCTCGTTAAAACCTTACTAGAAAAAACCCCGTGGGAAAAAATTCTAGTCAAGGAAAAAGAGTACACTAATAATATACATTGCAAGCTGCCTCATTAAAAATCTTACCAGGAATTTTCCCAATGGAAAAAAAATCCGAGCAAGGGAAAAAGAGTACAGTGCAGAGACTTGAGTATATCTGGACCAAGGAGTTCATCATTCTCTTTTGGAGGTAAGAACGGATCCTTAATCCGTGCAGGAGAAGAACTATATCTTGCTAGTAAATTAACAGAAAATGCTACGCCATGCCTTGTAGCATTAGCAAGATACATTAGTTCACCAATTGTACTAAGATAGGGTACTTCGGGGCCAAAGAGTTCCTCGTCCTCTTCTGGAGGTCAGAACAAATCCTTATCCACTTCAAGTGATCGAACAACCATTGATGTACTCAATGGATGCGCTTTGTCCATGTAAAAGCATTTAAAGACCCTTTCTGTATAAGCAAATTGATGGATAAAGATCTCGTCTGCTAAATATTTACTTTGCAGATCAAATAAATTTTTATTTTTCCAAGATCTTTCATTTCAAATTCTTTCTTAAGATATTCAATTGCCTTTGGAGCTCTTCTGGAGTTCCAACAAGATTTATGTCATAAACGTAAACAGCAAGTGTAACAAATTCTGATGACATTTTCTTTATAAAAATACATGGACAAATAACATCATTTATGTAACTTTCTTTTAGCAAATATTCACTGAGTCGATTATATCACATGCGCTCAGATTGTTTTAAACCGTACAAATCTTTATAATCTGATCGAGTACATTTCTCGAGACTTTAAACTATATGCTTCAGGCATTTCAAATCCTTTAGGGATCTTTATAGAGATTTAATCAAATGAGTCATATAGGTTATGACTCGCATTTAAATGGCATGACATCTTCAGGTGTCTAGACTACTGGTCCGATCCTCACAATATTTCACAGTATTGTGCACTATATTATATCAAATATATCGTCGACGATCATTTGTATCGGTTCTCAAGTGATATAACTTGTTGAGATCTCATCACTTTCTTTATTTTCGGGTACCTAAATTTCTTCTGGAGTTTCATGAAATGTTATGTCGTGGGCTCTTCTAGAGCTCATTTCCTCCTCATTATGATCATTTTGATCATTAGCTCCTTATTATTTTTCAAGGATTGTTGCCTTTGGAACCGATTGGGCTACCACGCTTCATGCGTACAGTAAACTCTATCCTTCAGGGACTTTAAATTTTAATAGGATCATTTGTAGCTGAAATATGACGTTGAATTTTGGATCAGCAAATGCTTTTGGCATTTGACTTGAATTATCTTCTAAGTGAGGATCATATTGATGATAATTCGATTTATATAGCATATTTTTTAGCTATTTATTCCATTCCCCAAATGTTAGAAAAACTAACATATATCCCCAATCTTCTTTGGGAAACATATCTTTGTGCATTGTGGTAGAGAAATTAATCATATACCACACATCAAAAAATAGTAAAATATTTGATTTCTGATCCTAAACCAATTATGAGGGGAGGACTTATCATATATTGTTGGTCTGATGCATACAAGTGCTGCTATATGCAATTTAGAAAATCTTAGACCAACATATGAAGTTTTGTTCTCGTAAGCAATAGTTTAGCCATTAGTAGGAGGTATTCAATGGTAAACCATCTTGGATATAAACCAGCATTATCAAGATGAACTGTCTTGATTTCATAATCTGAAAGTTATGCTCTTAATTGAGAAAATCAATCTCAAATGCCAAACTGCAGGTTGACAATGAACATACGTGTAACCATCTTATATATGCATCTATAAGTGGTTCACATGACAGGTGAATGAGCCCATATTCACCTTTTATATATTTTAGAATCAGGGGTCTTAGTCCCAATTTTAGCTGGTATAATCAATTTATTATGAGAACAAGCAACACAGGAGAATTCTTGAAGAATCTTCTAGTTCTTCAGTATATGCTTATCTAAATTCTCAAATAGCTTATTTAAAAATGGCAAATGAAAACTTCAAGTTTATCATGGCATTTGCTATCTCTTAGTAAACTTCTGGTTTACTATGATATAAACTTTTACATTAGTAAATTTTTGATTTACTGTGGCTACTTTTGTATTAGTAAACTTCTGTTTACCGTGATACATGATATAGTACAAATCGAAGAATAAGGCGGGTAACTTCTCATATACATATTTTTTTACCCCATATAATTGTGGAAACATTAAGATTTTCAATCTTTCAATTATTTATAGTCTCAATATGATAGCCATTTATTTTAGTAAACTTCGGGTTTACTACAACATATGTTTTGACCATAATCATATAATATGAATGACATATTTGTAAATAAGCTCTTCGAGAACCTTCATTTATTATCCACAATCTAATATTTATCGGACACTACTGGTGTCATGTGTCTTCTAGGAAAATAATTAGCTCTTCAGGAGTTGTTGATACATTTTGTACTATCAAATATTGCTCAGACACTTCTGGTATCATAAGAGAAAATCACAATCAAATAAATAATTGTTTAAGCACAAGAAAACTCCTATTCATAATGTTTTCCTACTCTAGGAAACAATTTCAATTGTATTACTTCTTCGGGAGCAAATACAAAATATTGAGTATATATTCTCTCAATTATATTACCTCTTCTGGAGGTGAATTGAAATATATTCATATCAAAAGCGCGGTCATATTTACGAGCTTTATTAATATTATCACATTCACTTCGGACAATGGATTAATATTAATAAGTGTCAGTTTATACAATCAAGAAAAACTCAATTTATTTTTACAAAATTATCCTTATGTACATATCAATAAAAAGTTTTCTTACTTCTCACATTAAATAATTAGTTAAGGATAATTTAGTCATACTAAATATTTTTGCATAAAATATAATATTTTCTTAATGGACGTGTCGAAAATAAATTAATCATTTACTGTGGACCGGAGAAGTACCATTGTGTGTAAAAACGCTTCTTTAGTACTTTTCAGGTTTACTTTTGTGATGTCTTATTTATCTGGATGTGTTTAAGACTAGTAAACTTTTCTTGCAAAATTAGGTCTTTTATTAACTTACTCTCGTCGGTTCACAATAATCGATCAATTTACTTTTTTATTTTGGTCCGAAATAAGTGTCCGTTTATATAATCAAGAAAAACTTAATTTAATTTTACAAAATTATCCTTATGTACATATCACTAAAAAGTTTTCTTACTCCTCACATTAAATATTTAATTAAGGATAATGTAGTCATACTAGATATTTTTACATAAAATATAATATTTTCTTAATGG
This sequence comes from Nicotiana glauca, assembly GCA_026770625.1. Taxonomy (NCBI): domain Eukaryota; kingdom Viridiplantae; phylum Streptophyta; class Magnoliopsida; order Solanales; family Solanaceae; genus Nicotiana; species Nicotiana glauca. The sequence continues at coordinate 27,064 of MU708003.1, forward strand.
ACGTGTTTAAAATAAATTAGTCATTTACTGTGGACCGAAGAAGTACCAATTATAGCTAAACATACATTACAAAAGCATCCTTTTTGATTATTGTCACACCTCCTTTTTTATACACCTACCCCGAAGGATAAATGTATAAGGAAATTTTTCCATTTAAAGTGACATTATTCGAAATGGGATTATTTATTTATTTAGAGTCGTCACTTGGGATAGGATTGGCTTTTGGTGTCCCAAGTCACCGGTTTAACTTAAATCCCAAATCGAGGAAAATTTCGACTTCCCAATTGGAGTCTGCGAACCAGAAATTCTGAATAAGAAATTCTGTTGACCCGAGGGAAGGTGCTAGGCACCCCCGGATCCCGTGGTTCTAGCACGGTCGCTTAAATTATCATAAATGGCTAAAATTTGATGTTTATACATGTTCCAACCTATAGTGCAATTTTATAATTATTTATCGCTTTTTAATTATTATTTTTTACGAAAGTGAACGTTGTTTAAAAATGTATTTTCGGATCACGTCACATGAAATGCACCCGGATCCTCGATACATTCTTATTCAACGTTTTTGCATTTGGATTTGGGTCGCATGAAATGTGCACCCGTATTTAGGAAGGTAAAATTATAAAAAGCGCGCCTAAAGTGACTAATGTCTTTTTAACTTTGCTAAGGGCCGTGAAATTCGCTAAACGGCACGCTCCGAATGCTAAGTATTTTTAATTAAGCAATTACTGAGGGCCCCGAAATTTATGGGTTTCATTTAGCGAGGCTCATCTCATTTTTATTTAAAGGCCAACCTAAAGCAACTTCGATTTTTCTATTTATTTTTGTCTCTAAAGGGGTTAATTAACTTGCATTTATAAATTCGGGCCTCGGATTCAAGTCCGAATTCAAATAAAAGGGGGAACCCTCGAACCCTCCACCTAATTCGATACGTAAATTTATATTTGCGAATTAATTCTCGTACTCCTATATAATCTTTGAGGGTTTTTTGAATTATAACGATTTTTTGGGCCTTAAAGGTTTGGCCCAGAACTGTAAACCATCAATTCGTGAAAAGCAAACTAAACAGGCTGCCCGCGATTGGTCGTGTCTTATGAAGGCTAATTGGAGTGGGCTCATAGTAAGCCCAAAATCAACATCTCCTGGACTTCAAGTAACGTGAGAGTTGCAATATAATGCGGAAAGTAAATGCTGAGTTTAATTCATGACAAGCTTAATTAGTAATGATCCAACAAATGGTTTTCCGGTTCAATTTCAAACAAACGATCTAGCTATCATATGCATCTTGTTCAACTTATTTAATAATTGCTGAGGCTTGTGACTTATACATTTGGCCTCTAACTCATTGTCCTTAAAAACAACTTTCAAACACTGAAATGCAAACTAAGGTATTAACACCTTAAACTACTGGATGTCACAATAATATAATGATAGCAGGTTTGACCTAGCACATTATAGCTAACATTTGCTTGATCACTCTCACTAGTTCAAGTACTCCAATATTAACTACGAACAGAATAATTAAGGCTATTAATAGACCTTAAGTTCTAACAATCCATAACAGTATACCAGCAGTCCTAATTATACAATCTTTCAAATTTAATTACACAACAAGTCTGAATAGTCCTGATTAATACACACAATATTGTCTAACAATAATACATATGTGTTCAAATAAAAACAGTTACATATTGAACTAATGATGGAAACAAAAGCATATTTGTATTGCTGAAATGTTGTATCATATTGATTTCACGTTTGTTCATATACAATTGATGGAACTTCATCATTAGGGACCATAGGTGTACCTGGAATTGAAATAAAAGAAGAGGAGAGATGATCAACAGGCAGGTTTGAATAGCCAGCAGTATCAACAATCAGCAAATAAACCCAGACTTTGACTCAAGTAACCCCGGATTCAACTCAAAATTATTTCAGAAACTTCGACAATCTTAAACACTGCAACAGGGAACACTGAAACCAGAAATTCAACTTTGAAACTTTGAATTTGTGAAGAACTTTTCCAATAGAACAGTAACTTCAGTTTTTGTACCTTTTTTAGTTTTCTACTGTATTTTTGTATATTTTTTTGGCTTTTTGGCAGGAATTGAGGTCTAAAAGTAGGTTTCTACTGCTATATCACTTCAAATCTGAACCTCTTTAGTTTGAGATTCAAATTTGAAGTTCAAACTTGAAGAAGGGGATTTTTTAGGGGGAATTTGAGGCTGGAAGGGATTTGGGAATTTTCAGACTTTTCAAAACTTGTAAAAGAAGGCATTAGAGGTGTCTTTTATAGGCAAGGAGGGGCAGGAATGTTCCGGAAGTGTTTACCCATTTTTTCCTCTTTTTATTTTCAGAAATTGGTTATTAAACCCTAAGGTCCTAACTTGTTGCTCAAGTTATAGCCACTAAACTATTGAAATGTACACTAAGGCCCTATTCTAGAATGATCTAGGGTGTTCTAGTCTGAACTACAGCATTCTAACCCATTTTAAGTACCTAATTACCCTTAAACTAATCCTAAAATTACTAACCTAACTAACTCTAAAACTAGCTAACCCTAGTTCAAACTAACCAAAGTTAGTCAATCAAGGGTTAGCTTACTCAGCTATATCCAAACAAACAACAGAAAACCTAATAATCAAATTAAGTAATGAGTCTGATCAACATGAAACTGATTATATAGGGGGGGAAAATCACTGACTAAACTAAACAACTAAAGGACAATTACAAATCAAATAATGATTCAGCAAGATTAGAATAACACTGAGTAAACATCAAGACACAATTAAACTAGTCAAAAATTATGAAACTAAATCCTAAAAACAAATGAAAAATTAAACTAACCATTGAAACAATTAACAGAGCAGAATCGATTATGAACAAACATTAATATATCACCAAGTCATGAATTAAAACTAACCTATTATGAATTAAAACCAGAATCAATCCTATGGACCAAGTCAACAGAACACCTAAGAACAAGAAGCAAGTCAAACTAATAATAACAAACAAAATAATAAAGAAAAAGAAGAAACTGAATACATACGCAATTTCAAAGCTGGGGGAGAAAACTGGTCCTCTTCTGGAATTTATTTAGACTAAAACGTCCTCAATCGTGTGTTTCCATGAGGAAACACAAGATTGAGGATTATTATAGTCCAAATAGTCAATGACCTTGAACTTCTAGAAACTAGGTTTTTGGGTCAATTTTCGATCTGAAATTCGAAGCTTTTGGTGAGGATTTGAGAGGAACTGAGGCTAGATATGGAAAGAGGTGGAGGAAAGGAGCCTAGGGTGTATTTTTGGTCAGATTTGGACAAAGTAGCGTTTTGGCCGGAAAATTTCGTTGAAGATTCGAGGAGATTGGTATGGATTCGAAAGGAATTGTTTTGGGGGTTGGAAAGAGGACAAGAAGGTCGAAATTTTGGGTTGATTTAGGGCTTCGCCGCCGCCGGTGACGATTTCCGGCTGGCGGCGGACGGCGGAGTAAGGCGGAGACACGGTGGGGTTAGGGTTTGTACGATGAAGATGAGAAATGGTCGTTGATTTTTGTAGAAGGTTATTACAGTTTCATTTAAAATGGGAGATCAAATCTGGACCATTAGATTGGGGGGTACGGACGGTCACGATCGATTTGTCAAAAAACGACGTCATTTTTGTTATGGGGTGGACTGGACCGGGTAAGGGTGTGGGTTTGGGCCATTTTGGCCGGATTTTGAAGGGTTATTTGGGCTAGGACTGGATTTTGGCCCAACATTTGGTCTTTTATCAAGACCATGCCCTTTTTAATTCTTTTTCTATATATATTTGTTTTCCTTTCCTTTTGTATTTATTTTGGTATTTTACTTATTATCATTTTTTTGTATTTTCTAATTTTATTATGTAAAATAAAAGTTCCAAATTGAATCTAAGATGATACTAATTAACTAATTCCTAATTCAAGAGGAAACTAGATCAAAAAATGTAAAAATGTAAAATTTAAAATTGTAAAAGACTATTTTTGTTATTTTTCTTTTATTTTAGTAATATTAATTGACTAAAAACATAAAGTCGAATTCTAAATGCCAATATATTATTTTTTGTATTTTTTGTGAATTATGGCAACTAAAATGCACACAAAAATGTAAACAAGGCACAAAATTATGCAATTAATTCAAATAACAAAGAAAAATCCTAATTCTAAGGAATTTATAGGAGTAATTTAAGCGTGGCAAAAATCACGCTGCCTCTCTTTGCTCGAAGACGCTGGGTTTTCGGGCAAAGATAAATGAGCACCATGAAGGATTTTTGCCTGCTCAGCATTCCATAAGAAGTATTTTTGAAAACCGTGTGACTGAACCCTGCTTCAAAGGTTGCCTACATATCTTTAGTTATAAAGGAATCAGGTCAGTGTAGTTCTGGAAGGTTTGGTAGCTGGGACTACCAGGAGCTGTGATTTCACTGTTGTTGCTGCTGCTCCTGCTTGCTGCTCTCCTTATTACACTAAAAGGAAAATCAAAGCTAAGCTAGCTATGCCTATCAACTATGAGTTACAAGATTTCTATCTATAATTCTCTTGAAACTTGAGCTTGAGTCTTAGCTGATTTTGTTGTGGACTTCGATCTGAATCTTGATGCTCGCAAGTTGTAGGTGTTTACTTCGTCATGCAGCATTAAGTCAAAAATAGGATCAGCGGAGCTTGTGACTTTAATCAGGTTTTGAGCAATCTGCACCCTTACTTGCTTCAAATTTGAGTTTATTTCTTTTTGTTCTTTTCTTCTTTTCTTGATTCTGGATTGAGATTTATTCCATTGGTCATATCACACTTTGTTTCTTGAGGTCGACCTGCTTAAGATACCAAAACAAACAAACAAACAAAATTTTCTGCCCCACTTTTCACTAGGAAAATTCCGTGAGTTAGTTGTGACACATATCTAAGCAATCAAATCAGGATTGTGTAGGGAGATCCTCGGTTTTTTGGCCGGGATTTGGAAAGAAAAAGCTCCTCGATTTTTTGGCCGGGATATCCTCAGTTTTCTGGCCGGGATTTGGAAAGAAAAAGCTCCTCGGTTTTTTGGTCGGGAGATCCTCGGTTTTTTGTCCAGGATTTGGAAAGAAAAAGCTCCACGGTTTTTGGCCAGGAGATCCTCGGTTTTTTGGCTGGAATTTGGAAAAAAAGGCTCCTCGATTTTTTGGCCGGGAGATCCTCAATTTTTTGGCCGGGATTTGGAAAGAAAAGGCTCCTCAATTTTTTGGCCGGGATTTTAAAAAAAAAAGCTCCTCAGTTTTTTGGTCGGGAGCTCCTCAGTTTTTGGCCGAGATTTGGAAAGAAAAAAAAGCTCCTTGATTTTTTGGCCGGGAGATCCTCCGTTTTTTGGCCGGGATTTGGAAAGAAAAAGTTCCTCGATTTTTTGGCCGGGAGATCCTCGATTTTTTGGCCGGGATTTGGAAAGAAAAAACTCCTCAATTTTTTGGCCGGGATTTGGAAAGAAAAAGCTCTTCGGTTTTTTGGCCGGGAGATCCTCGGTTTTTGGCCGGGATTTGGAAAGAAAAAGCTCCTCGATTTTTGGCCGGGAGATCCTCGGTTTTTTGGCTGGAATTTGGAAAAAAGGCTCCTCGGTTTTTTGGTCGGGCGATCCTCGATTTTTTGGCCGGGATTTGGAAAGAAAAGGCTCCTCGTTTTTTTGGCCGGGAGATCCTCGGTTTTTTGGCCAGGATTTGGAAAGAAAAAGCTGCTCGATTTTTTGGCCGGGATTTGGAAAGAAAAAGCTCCTCAATTTTTTGGCCGGGAGATCCTCGATTTTTTGTCCGGGATTTAGAAATAAAAGGTTCCTCGGTTTTTTGGCCGGGAGATCCTCGGTTTTTTGGCCAGGATTTGGAAAGAAAAAACTCCTGGGTTTTTTGGCCGGGAGCTCCTCGGTTTTTTGGCCGGGATTTGGAAAGAAAAAAAAAGCTCCTTGGTTTTTTTTGGCCGGGAGATCCTCGATTTTTTGGCCGAGATTTGGAAAGAAAAGGCTCCTCGATTTTTTGGCCGGAAGATCCTCGATTTTTTAGCCGGGATTTGGAAAGAAAGAGCTCCTCTGTTTTTTTGCCGGGAGATCCTCGGTTTTTTAGCCGGGATTTGGAAAGAAAAAGTTCCTCGGTTTTTGGCCGGGAGATCCTCGGTTTTTTGGCCGGGATTTGGAAAGAAAAAGCTCCTCGGTTTTTTGGCTAGAAGATCCTGGGTTTTTGGCCGGGATTTGGAAAGAAAAGGCTCCTCGATTTTTTGGCCGGGAGATCCTCGCTACCATGATTTGTTTTTCTTTTGGGATTTTCATTTTCATTTCTTTTCTCCTTTTTTTATATTTTCCTTTTTAGTAAAACGCATGAAAGAAATTGGGGAAACTTCCTTTTTGGTCGTTTTCCTGCTGCAAAGTTGTTTCAGCGCTTGCGCGTATCATCTCTGAATAGGACCTGTTTTCAACAAAGAACAATTTGTTAGTTTGAAACGGTGGTTGGTTGTGTGACCTTGATCATCCCAATCATTTGATCCCGGCTCCATTTCCGTTGAGAAGTTTGTTGCTCGTTGGCCTTGAGTGTGAATCTCTTTTCAAACCGACCGGGTTCAACTCTCAGGGTTTCATTATGACTCGTCCGTGTGGGCTCTGACCTTTTCACTTTATTCTTCCCTTGCCTTTGATTTGACTTTCTTTCTTTTCAAACGTTTTTACTTTGGAAGCAATCAACCACCATGGTCGGTCGGGATTGGACTGACGCACCTACTGAGGCTGGGTATCTTCTTTGGCTTTTGCCAGGCGGAGCCCTGTGAAACCGGTCCTGCCACCTTTTCTTTGCGGTAAGTTTGGAATCCGAGTTAAACCAAAAGGTATTCAAAGAAGAAATACACGAAAGGCAAGCTGATGAGTTGAAAGAGAAGTGTCCCTTTCGGGGGAAAAGAATGACTTATCTGGGGTGTGCATGCTGGCTTCAAATGAACATGACATGCTTCTTGGACTAGACGCTCGACCCACACAAACTTTCCAACTTATTATAAACCCATTGATCCGCATTTCAAAACCAGGGAACCTTTCCAGGACTCTTTTAGTGGCGATATGTCTTCTTTTCGACCGACAGCGCCCTTTGCGGGTTTTCGCCAATTGACCTCTCTCATTTCTCTTCTCACTGTCGCCCGATAGTGCTATTTGCGAGTTTTCACAAAGCGGACTCTCTCATTTTCATTTTCTCTACTCACCATCGCCTTATGGTGCCCGAAGGTTTTCACCGATAAGACTCTCTCATTTTATTTCTCTCAATTTGAATTGTATTAGATTCCAACGATGACATTTTTCAATTCCCATGCCTTTGCCAATTGATCAGAAGGACTTCGACAAGGTTTTGGGTAAAAGAATTTTGGACAGAAGTACAACTTTGGAACCATTTCGGCGGACTCATGGTCGAACCATTATATCATCTGCCCCAGTTTCAACTTTTGGGGAAATTGGGATTTTTGTTTTGGTGTGACTGAACCTCAGCGAGAGGCTGCCTACGTATCCTTTCGGAATCAAGTCAAACGTAGTTCAGGCAAATAATTTTTTATTTTTATTTTTCGTTTCTCTTTCTTTTCCTTTCTTTTTCTTTTTTCTTTTTTCCTTTTTTTCCGATAGTACTTCCGGGTTCCGAAGAGGGTAGCCAAAGAAGGGTAACCGGCTCAAAGGGTTTACAAATGATTGATAGTGTTTGGGGTAGCGAGAAAGAAAGCCTTCGTCATCTCAATTACACAAAAGCTATCAAACTAGGAGGCCTAAACATAATACCTTTGACTGCATCCGCATTGACTGCTGTTTCAGGATCATTTCCTTCAACGTCTCCCAGATACAATGCTCTTTTTTGGCAAAATCTTTCGGATTATGTATGAACCTTTCCAATTAGTAGCAAACTTTCCTTTTGCTTCCTGGTGATGAGGGAGAATGCGTCTGAGCACGAGATGTCCCACTTCAAAATTCCTGGGACGCACTTTCTTGTTATAGGCGCGGGTCATTCTTTGTTGGTACAACTGCCCGTGGCAAACTGCGGCCATCCGTTTTTCATCAATTAATGACAGCTGCTCTAGTCGGGTTTTGACCCACTCACTGTCCTCAATTTTTGCTTCAACTATTATGCGAAGCGAAGGGATTTCTACTTCTACAAGTATGACTGCTTCAGTTCCATAAAACAACAAGTACGGAGTCACTCCGATTGATGTACGCACTGTGGTGCGATACCCGAGTAATGCAAAAGGCAGCTTTTCATGCCATTGCCTAGAGCTTTGAATCATCTTTCTCAAAATCTTCTTGATGTTCTTATTCGCTACTTCAATGGCCTCATTGGCTTTTGGTCGATAAGGAGTAGAGTTTCTATGTGTTATCTTGAATCGTTCACATACCTCTCCCATCAGACGACTATTTAAGTTTGCAGCATTGTCGGTAATGATAGTTGCATGGATGCCAAAGCGACAAAAGAGATTGGAGTGCACAAAGTCTACCATAGCTTTCTTGGTGACCGACTTGAGAGTGATGGCCTCAACCCATTTTGTGAAGTAATCGATTGCAACCCATATGAATCTATGCCCATTTGAAGCTTTCGGCTCTATCGGCCCAATAACATCCATACCACAGGCAACAAATGGCCAAGGTGCTGACATCGGATGAAGCTCTGTTGGAGGTGCGTGAATTAAATCACCGTGTACCTGACATTGATGGCATTTTCGAACAAAGCTGAAGCAATCCTTTTCCGTGGTTATCCAATAATACCCCGCTCGCAGAATCTTCTTTGCCAACACATAACCATTCATATGCGGTCCGCATACTCCTGCGTGCACTTCCTGCGTAATTCTTCCAGCTTCCTCAGCATCAACACATCTTAGCAAGTTGAGGTCCGGGGTCCTTTTATACAAAACATCACCGCTTAAGAAGAAACCACTCGCATTCCGTCTAATGGTTCTCTTCTGATCTCCAGTGGCTTGCTCGGGGTATTCTTGTGTTTTCAGAAATCTTTTGATATCATGATACCAGGGCTGAATGTTGGGTTCCACCTCGACCGTATTACAATAACCGTGCCTTTCTTTGATTTGAATTTCCAGGGGATCAATATGGGCATTGCCTGGGTAAGGCAGCATTGAAGCAAGAGTGGCGAGTGCATCGGCTAGTTCATTGTGACACCGAGGGATGTACCTGAACTCTATTGACTTGAAGCGTTCGGTGAGATCTTCCACATGCTGCCGATATGGAACGAGCTTAACATCTCGAGTCTCCCACTCTCTCTGTGCTTGCCGGATAATCAAATCGGAGTCCCTCATGATCAATAAATCTTCAACATCTTGGTCAATGGCCATATTCATACCCATGATGCAGGCTTCATATTCAGCTGTATTGTTTGTGCAGAAGAATCGGAGCCTAGCTATAGCTGGATAGTGTTGACCATTGGGTGATATTAAGATTTCTCCAACGCCTACACCTCTTACATTTACCGCTCCGTCAAAGAACATTTTCCAAGCACGAGTGTCTTCAGAGATAGCTTCTACTGAATTAACTTCTTCATCTGGGAAGTCTGTGCTCAATGGTTGGTATTCCTCGTCAACCGGGTTTTCCGCTAAATGATCCGCCAACGCCTGGGCTTTCATTGTCGTGCGAGTGACATAGACTATGTCAAATTCAGTGAATAGGATTTGCCATTTTGCCAGTCTCCTAGTGGGCATCGGTTTCTGGAATATGTATTTCAAAGGATCCAACCTGGTTATGAGGTAGGTAGTGTGGGCTTGAAGATAGTGTCTCAACTTCTGAGCGACCCACGTCAGAGCACAGCATATTCTCTCCAACAAAGTATATTTGGCCTCGTAACCGGTGAACTTCTTACTCAGATAGTAGATCGCCTACTCTTTCTTACCGGTTATATCGTGTTGCCCCAGAACGCAACCAAAAGATTTTTCCAACACCGTCACATACAAGAAGAGAGGTCACCCTGGCTCAGGTGGGACCAACACCGAAGGATTTGACAGATATTCCTTGATCTTGTCGAAGGCCTCTTGACATTCGGATGTCCA
>MU708003.1:37575-105793 GCA_026770625.1 Nicotiana glauca
TTCTTTGGCACTGGAACCACATTGGCTAGCCATGTAGTATATCGGACCACTCGGATTACCCCTGCCTTCATTTGTTTTGTGATTTCTTATTTAATCTTATCACTGATATCAGTTTTAAACTTTCTTTGCTTTTGCTATAATGGAGGACAATCGGGGTAAATTGGCAGTTTGTGCACCACTAGATCCACACTCAATCCTGGCATGTCATCATACGACCAAACAAACACATCTTTAAACTCAAACAAGAGTTGGATTATTGCATCTCGAGTTTTCTCATCTATGTGAATGCTTATTTTGGTTTCCCTTATTTCTTCGGCAGTTCCCAAATTAACCGGTTCAATGTCATTCAAATTTGGCTTAGGTTTATTCTCAAATTGTTCCAATTCTCGGTTTATTTCCCTAAAAGCCTCTTCTTCATCATATTTCGGTTCTTGATTCATTATTTTACAGTTAGACAGCGTGTATGAGTCTGGGCATGAAGTCCGCAAGCATGCCATATTATTTAAAGCCGCATTATTATAACTGAAAAGAAAAGACGAAAGGGAAAAATAACCAAAATCAAAAAGAATAAAGAGAAAATGGACGATGAAATATTGATTTCATTTCTTGGAATTTGGAAAGATAACAGGGTTTACATTCAAGAATTTAAAAGACAAGAAACTAAAAAGAAACACCCGAGTTACACCCTGAAACAACTCGAGATGCAGAAAAGGTGACAGGGCTAGTCTACCGGGACTCCCGCCTGATTGGGAATGGCGTAGACTTTTGGAGTTTGGCATCTGGTCCCATGTAGAGCACCTCAGCGGTTCTAGTCCCTTCCCCCCGCTGGACCTTGTTGGTTTCATAAAGCATTTGCCTCATAGCTCCACAGATATCTTCTATTTCATCAGCCGTGAACACCTCATCATCTTCTTCTTCGCCATACTTAGGCTTGACAAAGGTCTCATACATATGGGGCAATGGTTGCGGCAGTACCCATCCTTCTTTCTTTCTTTCGTCGGCCCACTTCTCATCATCTGGGGTAGGGTGGAAGCCTATCCCGAAATACTTTTCTGCTACGGGTAGCGTTACCGGTTGGCATATTCCTTGCAAAGCTTTTCCCAACCCTTTTCCTGGTTTGAAACCATGTCTAATCATTTCTTTGGCTACCATGATCGAAGCATTAGATAAGAAAGGCTGGGGGCATGGATGTCCTTCCTTATATTGATCAGCTACCACAATTTCAAAGGCTTGATAAACAATATGCTCACTTTCCTCCCTCGCCTCCAGGCAGGGGATAGATGGGTCACGATATATGGACTGCTCACCTTCCCCGTGAACCACGATCTCCTGATCTTCATGCTCAAATTTCACCATCTAGTGGAGGGTCGAGGGCACAGCTCCTGCAACATGGATCCAAGGCCTTCCCAGAAGAAAATTGTAAGACGTATCCATGTCTAACACCTGGAAAGTCACCTCGAAATCCACCGGGCCTATGGTCAGTATCAAATTAATTTCGCCGATGGTATCTCTTTTAACACCATCGAAAGCTCTCACGCAAACATTATTTGGACGAATCCTTCCCGTCCCTATCTCCATTCCTTGCAAAATGGAGAGTGGGCAGATGTTGACCCCCAAGCCTCCATCCACCATGACCCGTTTAACATAGTAACCTTCACATTTGACCATCAGGTGCAAGGCTTTATTGTGGGCAGCTCCTTCTGGAGGCAAATCACTCTTACTGAAGGAGAGTTGGTTGACGGTGAAGAATCTTTCTGCCATCCTTTCAAGTTGTTCAACCGAAGTCTCGATTGGAACATATGCTTCGTTTAGAGTTTTCATAAGGATCTTCTGATGTTCGACAAATTTGGTCACCAGTGACAATAGTGACACTTGCTCAGGACGCTTCCTCAATTGGTCTACTATTTCATAATCCAGCATTTTCATTTTCTGAAAGAAGGCCTCTGCTTCTTCAGCGCTCACCGGCTTCTTAGATGGAAAATGCTTTCGTGTGGCATTGTTTACCTCTTGTATATTTGAATATTTTTCAACAGGGACTGTTCCTAGAAGTTCTCCCATAATTTCTTTGCCTTTGTATGTGACCACTATTTGTTGGTAGTTCCACGACACTGCATAGGGGTCGGTCATGGGCTTCTGTGGTGCGCGTCCAATAACCACTGGCTCACTCAGCCGAGGCGGTTTAATTGTCCCCCACACCACATAGGCCCCTTTTGGCACATACATCTGTGTCCTCTTATTCACTTCATACTTCCTCGGAGTGCTCACAACTAGTGGTTTCTCTTGGCGACCTCGCGGAACATAAAGAACCCCATGTTTAGGAGGCACCGACTCTGCTTTTGTCTCAGTTTTCTTCTCAGGCTCAATTTTGATAGCTTTATTCTCCTTCTCCCCTTTTTCCTGCTTCGGGGCTACCTTGGGCTTCCTTTCGGCATTGGCAATAGCAATTATGGCTTTCAGAGCCGGATCAAAGTCTCGGTCTTCACAAATCATACCAATTACCGGCCCGTTGTTATGAGCGGGTAGGGGATTATTGGTAGCATTCAAGGCTTCTTCATCCCTCAACACTATTTTTCCTTGTTCGATTAAATCTTCCACAACTTTTTTTAATGTCCAGCAGTTGTCAGTACTGTGCCCTTCAGCTCCTGAATGATAGGCACAATGGATACCCCGTTGATAGGCTGGAGATTCCAGGTTCGGCCTGTTTTGGGGGATAGGCTGTAGTAAGTTCATCTGGACGAGCTTCGGGAACAAACTGGAGTATGGTTCACCAATTGGTGTAAAATTTAGTCGTCTAGGCGGTTCCCGAGGGCGGAAATTATTTTGTGGTGGTCGGGGTTTATATTGGTTTTGGTAAGGAGGCTGGTTTCTTTGGAATGGAGGTGGGTTTCGGTTAGCTTGTGGTTGCGGGCGGCCGAAAGGTTGAGTATTCATGACCGCATAAGGTGGAGGAGCATAAGTCATATCTGTGTGAGGGTAATAGTACTGAGGGGCTCTTTCTGAGAACACCGATCTAGGAGCCCGGTACCTTCTTCCTCTCGATGCTGCCATCACTGTTTCTTCTTTCTTTTTACCTTTAGCCATTCCTCCAGCGCCTTGGATGGATTGGGAGGTTGCTCTTATGGTCGACTGGCTCAAGATTCTGCCCGTTTTTAGCCCATTCTCTACCATCTCTCCGATTTTTATTGCCTCTGCGAAGGGCTTACCCATAGCGGACATCATATTTTGAAAATAATCTGCCTCTTGAGCCTGTAGGAAGACAGTGACCATCTCCACCTCATCCATTGGAGGCTTCACCCTTGACGCATGTTCACGCCACTTAATTGTATATTCGCGGAAACTCTCTGAGGGCTTTTTCTTTAGATTCGCCAAGGAGTTCCTATAAGGCGCAATATCTATATTGTACTGAAATTGTCAAACAAAGTCTCGGGCCAGATCATCCCATATATGCCAACGTGAGACATCTTGATCCATATACCACTCTGAAGCAATACCAATCAAGCTTTCCCCGAAATACGCCATCAATAATTCTTCTTTGCTGCCGGCACCCCGTAGCTGATTGTAGTACTTCTTCAGGTGAGCAATGGGGTCGTCGTGCCCATCATACTTTTCAAATTTTGGCATTTTAAATCCTGATGGCAAGTGTACATGCGGGAACATACACAAGTCTGTATAGGAGACGCTTTTCTGCCCGCTCAAGCCTTGCATATTTTTCAAGCTTTGCTCGAGGCTTCTCATTCTCTTTGCCATCTCGTCCTGCTCTGGGGCTTTGGGGGTTTTATCCTGCCCCAGCGTAAGCTCATATGGTGGCTGAGAGTAGGTGTACTGAGGATAATGAGGAGGGTCAGCCTGAAAGATGGGATTCTGGAATGTGAAGACCGAGGGGTCAAAAACATGCTTTGGTAGTGATGGTTGTGTTGTTGCGGAGGATGGTGGACCTGTGAAGATATTGGGAGCAATTCCAGATGGGAACACCTGGGGGTGAGCCTCAAAGGGTGTTCCGAAGAAGTTAACAGTCATAGTAGGTTGCCCCAGAGGAATATTTGGGCAGCTGATAGGGACAGTGGTAGCACCTCCAGATCTAGGGAACAACTTCGAGAACCCGGGGATAGTGCTTGGAGGTTCCTTTCCATTGTTCCAAGCATCCCACATTTTCATCAATTACAGGCGCAAGATTCGATTTTCTTCAGCTGTATAGGATTCAGAGGCCGGGATCCCAGAGATTGGGCTGTCTTCGGGTATGGGGATTGCAGGCAGGGTCATTTCAGAAGACATCTCTGTTTTTCCTTTGGATCTGGTGAAGTATCGATGCGAGGCCAGTTTAGCACAAACCAACCACGGTTTCTAAAATACTCAGCTGGAATGACAACAACAACGGTTAGTGTGAAACAAGTAACAGATAGGTAACCACACATTGGAGTGTGATGCACCTATACAGTTAAATGAATATCTACATGTTTGCTTCGGTCATATGCGTCATCCCAGCTTTTTCTCTTATTCCTTTTCTCTTTTCTTTTCTCTTTTTGTTTTGTTTTTCTCTCATTTTCTTTTCCATCTTTTCCATTTTCTGCTTTTTCTTTTCTTTGGCTATGGTTTTTCACTTTCTTCCTTTGTGTTTCTTTTCTCTCCTATTTTTTTTTCCTTTTATTTATTTCCTCGTATTTCTCTTTTTTCTCTTTTTCTTAGGATTACGGTTGAATCTTATGTAGATTGCCTACGTATCATGACCCTGCATGAATCAGACCAAGCGTAGTTCTTGCAAATAAATAAGAAACAATTTTTGGGAATTTTTAATTTTTCGTTAATAACAACTGCAGTTACAAAAGCTACTAGACTATTTGTTTTTCTTTTCTTGAAAAGGAAATTACAAAAATAGGCTCAAAAGCAAAAATAAAGACTCGATTAACTAAGAATATAGCAATGCTTCAAATCCTGGGGCCCGCGGGGCATCATTCGGCATCGGCTTGCATGCAAGACCCCTTTGCAACTGATCTAAATCATTCATCACCTAGCGAACAAATATCATCACTGAGGCAAAGGACGTGGTACGACCCATTCGCTCGCCGGCCTGACACTTCATGACAATATAGTGGGCAATGTTTCTGATCCTTTCCCTGATTCGGCCCTTTTCTTGGAGGAGTCAGCTTATTTGTTGGGTACGAGCCTCTAGCACATGAGAGTCCTGGAAGTGCAGGTCTTGTAGCAATTTTATATCCTTTTCCATCTCCGCAATTAACCCATAACACTGGTCCCTCTTGGCTTGGAATTCTTTATCCTGCTGGGATGTCTTTTCTTCCATAGTATTCATTTTTCTCTTCATTTTGGCGATGGTCCCCTCGTAGTTTCTCCTCATTTGTTGCAAAAATTGGGCTCTTTCTTCAGTTTTCTTAGCCCACTGTGCCCGAAGCCTTGCCATGTTTCCCTCGAATTTTTCTAATTCTTCTTGGCAGTCCGAGATTTGTCTCTTTAACCCTTTGATCAACCTTTCATCAAATAGACTTCTTTCTTGGTTCCTGGCATCTATTTTCATTTGCTTAATTTGGGCTTTGAGTGCTTCGTTATCCTGAGCTAACAGCCTGTACACTCTTGTCAAATTAGAGGTCCCGGACCTGTTGCTCCAACTGTCCTATTCTAGCTCGGTACTCCTTTTCCTTTGCTTGCCAATCCCATTGAACCTGGACCCAATCGGTAAATTGCTGCACGTGCGGTCTTTTAGCGGGTCTCTCTGGGATTTGAAATCTTTTGCCAAACCACCTCAGATACTTGGGATCTAACTCGCCTCTAGCTTGGTCCTGTATTATGGTTTTAGGCTCGAGGAACCGGCACTCATTCCATATCTATCAGATTCTACCTTCAGGAAATGCAGCCTTCGGGCCTAACTCAATGACTTACCCACTCAGGTCTTCATCATTGTGCACTGTCTGGAATCTTCCAAGTTGCCGCAAAACCCGATAAGGAGCGTAAGGCTGTATACTTCGAATACCCATCAAAAGAATATAGGGGACCTCTGCTGATGTGTATACAGCTTCAGTAGCAGGAAGCCACCCATAAGCCCATTCAACATTATCTACGGTCAGGGATCTTAATCATGACGTCCAAGCCTCAGTACCTTCAGGGAACTCAATACCTATCACCCGGGTCCCAAATTCTGCAATATAACTCAACCCAGTTAAACCATTGTTCATATAGATGGTGCGGTGACAGAGGTGTTCCTGTATCCATAACTGTAAGAGCAAATTGCAACCTTGCAAGAATTTCACGACTTCCCGACATTTGGTCAAAGCTCGGTACATTTTTGCTATGATCAGAGGAACCACTGTGCTAGTAGGTTTTTTCATGGAAACATCTAGCATCCCTACCAGGCCGAGGTCTATGTGACCATCTTTTCTCGGACAAATCACCACTCCCAGAAAGGCTACCATAAAGGCTAATCCCCGTCGGTCTTCCCATTTGTCTTTATTTCCGGCATATGTCAAGCCGGTGTTGGTCTCCTCGAAACCTTTTGGGTTACCATACCGGTGATATAGAAAATGCAATGTACAACACCCTTCTGCCAGATGCGGGTCTTGAATATCCCGGCTGATGTTCAACAAATCCAAAAACCTATGAAGGGTTACCGGTCGTGGGGCCAGTGGATATCTGCCTCGAAGGTTCCCGTTGAGAACCGCGTATCCCGCAATCTCCTCTAATATAGGTGTGAGTTCAAAATCTGAAAACCGGAATACGTTACGGGTCGGATCCCAAAATGGTATTAGTGCCTCAATGATATCCTTCCTCGATTTAATGTTCAGTAAATCAACTAGACCGCCCAAAATCTTGATCACAGTCTCTCTGCTTCCTTTTCCTAGATCATGCCACCACATATGGAGTTTCAATGGGATCTCACTCAAGATTGAGAAGGTTTCGATGTTGCTTGAAGTCATCCTGCACATTTATTTACAAGGGAATTTTAATGACTTATTTTGAAAACTGGCTATTTTTGCAAAATTCTTTATTTAGAAAGACAAGGACTTGGTTTTGCGAATACGACCTTTCAGCACTTCTGGGAGGAAGATTTTAAGGTTGTGCCTGCAAACCATTTAAAATGACTCAGGGTGGCTGTTCGTGCGAAAAACGGCCTTCCGGCGTCCTTTTGGGACATTCGGCTTATTTTAAGCAAGAATGGCATCACCCGACTTATTTATGATAAAAATTAAAGTTTTGACATTTTTGGGCTATTTTTACAAAAGGGAGGTTGGATCCGATGAGGGTTGCCTACGTATCTCACATTCGATGAGAATCAAACCAGTGTAGTTCGGGCAGATTTGCCAAAATCAAAACTATTTGGAACAACAAATTTCTTTCTTTTCAAATATTTTCCGTTTTCCTTATTTTTTTTAGTTTTTCAAAATAAATGGTCACCCTCACTTAGTCCTAACACTGCTATTTTTCTCATTTTCACTCATTATAGACAAGCCGGTCAACATGCAAAGCCGAGCAAATAAATGCGCAAGTAGCACGTAAGATGCATCAGGATGGTCATTTTATTTCAGGTCACCTGTCCTAGACGGACCCAACCCCTGTGTTGAGTCCCCTAAGTCAAATGCACACGATGCAAACAAACGTCTTACTAGGGATCCGGCATGAGGTTTTTGTTCTTCTAGGTTTAAACCCTAGGTTTATTGGTCTAGACCTGACTTACCCGAGCGGACAACTCGAGCCGAGGGGGAGGCAGCATACCGGGGATACAGAAGCTCCGCCGACTTAGCAACTTATCAAAACCTCGTTCTAAATGGGAAAAGGCTCTAGACAGAAGAGAAACTACACGAAGTGCACCCTTCTCCATGATGTAGAAGACTCAGAGAGGAAGGGATTCGCGACAATTTATATATACAATTTCAACAAATATCAAAGCAGTAAAACATTTAGCACATATAGCGTGGAACATGTAGAAAATCAGATAAAACCAAATATAACAATTGTACTATGCTCGAATTCTTGAACCCTGAATCGAAGTTCTGGGTTCGTGTCCCCAGAAGAGTCGCCAAAGCTGTCACACCTCCTTTTTTACACACCTACCCCGAAGGAGAAATGTATAAGGGAGTTTTTCCATTTAAAGTGACATTATTCGAAATGGGATTATTTATTTATTTATAGTCGCCACTTGGGATAGGATTGTCTTTTGGTGTCCCAAGTCACCGGTTTAACTTAAATCCCAAATCGAGGAAAATTTTGACTTCCCAATTGGAGTCTACGAACTAGAAATTCTGAATAAGGAATTCTGTTGACCCGAGGGAAGGTGTTAGGCACCCCCGGATCCCGTGGTTCTAGCACGGTCGCTTAAATTATTATAAATGGCTAAAATTTGATTTTTATACATGCTCCAACCTATAGTGCAATTTTATAATTATTTACTGCTTTTTAATTATTATTTTTACGAAAGTGAACGTCGTTTAAAAATATGTTTTCGGATCACGTCACATGAAATGCACCCGGATCCTTGACACATTTTTATTCAATGTTTTTGGATTTGGATTTGGGTTGCATGAAATGCGCACCCGTATTTAGGAAGGTAAAATTATTAAAAGCGCGCCTAAAGTGACTAAGGTCTTTTTAACTTTGCGAAGGGCTGTGAAATTCGCTAAACGACACGCTCCGAATGCTAAGTATTTTTAATTAAGCAATTACTGAGGGCCCCACAATTTATGGGTTTTGTTTAGCGAGGCTCATCTCATTTTTATTTAAAGGCCAACCTAAAGCAACTTCGATTTTTCTATTTATTTTTGTCTCTAAAGCGGCTAATTAACTTGCATTTATAAATTCGGGCCTCAAATTCAAGTCCGAATTCAAACAAAAGGGGGAACCCTCAAACTCGCCACCTAATTCGATACGCAAATTTATATTTGCAAATTAATTCTCGTACTCCTATATAATCTTTGAGGGTTTTTTGAGTTATAATGATTTTTTGGGCCTTAAAGGTTTGGCCCAGAACTGTAAACCATCAATTCATGAAAATCAAACTAAACAGGCTGCCCGCGATTGGTCGTGTCTTATGAAGGCTAATTGGAGTGGGCTCATAGTAAGCCCAAAATCAACATCTACTGGACTTCAAGTAACGTGAGAGTTGCAATATAATGCGGAAAGCGAATGCTGAGTTTAATTCATGACAAGCTTAATTAGTAATGATCCAACAAATAGTTCAATTTCAAACAGACGATCTAGCTATCATATGCATCTTGTTCAACTTATTTAATAATTGCGGAGGCTTGTGACTTATACATTTGGCCTCTAACTCATTGTCCTTGAAAACAACTTTTAAATACTGAAATGCAAACTAAGGTATTGACACCTTAAACTACTGGATGTCACAATAATATAATGATAGCAGGTTTGACCTAGCACACTAAAGCTAACATTTGCTTGATCACTCTCACCAGTTCAAGTACTCCAATATTAACTACGAACGAAATAATTAAGGCTATTAATAGACTTTAAGTTCTAACAATTCATAACAGTATACCAGCAGTCCTAATTATACAATCTTTCAAATTTAATTACACAACAAGTCTGAATAGTCCTGATTAATACACACAGTACTGTCTAACATTAATACATATGTGTTCAAATGAAAACAGTTACATATTGAGCTAATGATGGAAACAAAAGCATATTTGTATTGCAGAAATGCTGTATCATATTGATTTCACGTTTGTTCATATACAATGGAAGGAACTTCATCATTAGGGACCATAAGTGTACCTGGAATTGAAACAAAAGAAGAGGAGAGATGATCAACAGGCAGGTTTGAATAGCCAGCAGTATCAATAATCAGCAAATAAACCCAGACTTTGACTCAAGTAACCTCGGATTCAACTCAAAATTATTTCAGAAACTTCGACAATCTTAAACATTGCAACATGGAACACTGAAACCAGAAATTCAACTTTGACACTTTGAATTTGTGAAAAACTTTTCCAATAGAACAATAACTTCAGTTTTTGTACCTTTTTTTAGTTTTCTACTGTATTTTTGTAAGTTTTTTTGGATTTTTGGTAGGAATTGAGGTCTAAAAGAAGGTTTCTACTGCTATATCACTTCAGATCTGAACCTCTTTAGTTTGAGATTCAAATTTAAAGTTCAAACTTGAAGAAGGGGATTTTTTAGGGGGAATTTGAGGCTGAAAGGGATTTGGAAATTTTCAGACTTTTCAAAACTTGTAAAAGAAGGCATTAGAGGTGCCTTTTATAGGCAAGGAGGGGCAGGAATGTTCTGGAAGTGTTTACCCATTTTCCCCCCTTTTTATTTTCAGAAATTGGCTATTAAACCCTAAGGTCCTGACTTGTTGCTCAAGTTATGGCCACTAAACTATTGAAATGTACACTAAGGCCCTATTCTAGAATGATCTAGGGTGTTCTAGTCTGAACTACAGCATTCTAACCCATTTTAAGTACCTAATTACCCTTAAACTAATCCTAAAATTACTAACCTAACAAACTAACTCTAAAACTAGCTAATCCTAGTTCAAACTAACCAAGGTTAGTCAATCAAGGGTTAGCTTACTCAGCTATATCCAAACAAACAACAGAAAATCTAATAATCAAATTAAGTAATGATTCTGATCAACATGAAACTGATTATATAGGGAAAAAAATCACTGACTAAACTAAACAACTAAAGGACAATTACAAATCAAATAATGATTCAACAAGATTAGAATAACACTGAGTAAACATCAAGACACAATTAAACTAGTCAAAAATCATGAAACTAAATCCTAAAAACAAATGAAAAATTAAACTAACCAGTGAAATAAAATTAACAGAGCAGAATCGATTATGAACAAATATTAATCTATCACCAAGTCATGAATTAAAACTAACCTATTATGAATCAAAACCAGAATCAATCCTATGGACTAAGTCAACAGAACACCTAAGAACAAGAAGCAAGTCCAACTAATAATAACAAACAAAATAATAAAGAAAAAGAAGAAACTGAATACATACGCAATTTCAAAGCTGGGGGAGAAAACTGGTCCTCTTCTGGAATTTATTTAGACTAAAATGTCCTCAATCGTGTGTTTCCATGAGGAAACACAAGATTGAGGATTATTATAGTCCAAATAGTCAATGACCTTGAACTTCTAGAAACTAGGGTTTTGGGTCAATTTTCGATCTGAAATTCGAAGCTTTTGGTGAGGATTTGAGAGGAACTGAGGCTAGATATGGAAAGAGGTGGAGGAAAGGAGCCTACGGTATATTTTTGGTCGGATTTGGACAAAGTAGCGTTTTGGCTGGAAAATTTCGTTGAAGATTCGAGGAGATTGGTATGAATTCGAAGGGAATTGTTTTGGGGGTTGGAAAGAGGACAAGAAAGAGAGTTTGTGGCAAAATTTTGGGGTGATTTGCGGCTTCGCTGGCGGTGGCGGCGATTTCCGGCCGGCAGCGGACGGCGGAGTAAGGCGGAGACACGGTGGGGTTAGGGTTTGTACGATGAAGATGAGAAATGGTCACTGATTTTTGTAGAAGGTTATTACAGTTTTATTTAAAATGGGAGATCAAATCTGGACCATTAGATTGGGGGGTATGGACGGTCACGATCGATTTTGTCAAAAAACGACGTCGTTTTTGTTATGGGGCGGGACTGGACTGGGTAAGGGTGTGGGTTTGGGCCATTTTGGCCGGATTTTGAAGGGTTATTTGGGCAAGGACTGGATTTTGGCCCAACATTTGGTCTTTTATCAAGACCATGCCCTTTTTAATTCTTTTTTTTTATATTTGTTTTCCTTTCTTTTTGTATTTATTTTGGTATTTTACTTATTATTTTTTTTTGTATTTTCTGATTTTATTATGTAAAATAAAAGTCCCAAATTGAATCTAAGATGATACTAATTAACTAATTCCTAATTCAAGAGGAAACTAGATCAAAAAATGTAAAATTTAAAATTGTAAAAGACTATTTTTGTTATTTTTCTCTTGTTTTAGTAATATTAATTGACTAAAAATATAAAGTCGAATTCTAAATGTCAATATACTATTTTTTGTACTTTTTGTGAATTATGGCAACTAAAATGTACACAAAAATGCAAACAAGACACAAAATTATGCAATTAATTCAAATAACAAAGAAAAATTCTAATTCTAAGGAATTTATAGGAGTAATTTAAGCGCGACAAAAATCACGTGCTCACAACTATAATGATTAAGAAAAGGAAAAAATTGTTGTCATAATTGAAGGGCTCGAATTTAAGGAAGATATTTTTGTAAGTTGTGGAAGTGATTGTATGTGAAAGCAGAAGCTGATCTGGCAAGTTGGAGCCCTTGAAAGAGCACAAAACTCACATATCCAACAGTTTACATCTTGTCGTTTTATTGCATCTCTTCAAGAGACAAGTAAAGGGTAGATAAAATACCTACAAAATGAATTTACATAACACATTTTGCTTATCAAAAATTAATTTAACTAAATTTTAAAGTTAAATTAAAATGTTTAAATTAATATTTAAATATTCAAAAGCTACACAAAAAGTACTATAAATTATAATTTTTTCATGTCAATTTGATAATAAAATATATTTTAAAATATTGGTCAAACTTCACACAGTTTGACTCTCGATAAACAAAATGTGTCATATTAATTAAAATGGACGAAGTATATAATATATTTGTTGAAGATACATAGATAAACACAAGTAAATGCTAACACTATTTTATTTCTTTGTTTAATTGTTGATTGTATAAGAAGATTAAATTTAATATCCAGGGGAAATAGTTTAATTTTCTTTAAATTATTTTCCATTATTTTCTCTGTTTGTGGTTAATCTTTTACCTCTGAGCATAGCAATAATGTACGGTACTCTGCAATATCTAGGGTCAGCAAAGCTTTAATTAGCCACAAAAAGCTCTACCCTTCAAAGGCTTCTTCTTCTTTGGATCAACTATACTCCTTTCTGTTCACGGTAAGTGTTCAATTTATTTTTTTATTTTGGTTTAAAATAAGTGTCCATTTATGTAATCAAAAAAGAATTCAATTTATTTTTACAAAATAACCCCTATGTACATATCCCTAAAAAATTTTCTTATTCCTCACATTAAATGTTTAATTAGGAATAGTTTAACCATAGTAGATATTTTCGTATAAAATTTAATATTTTCTTAATGATCGTGCTAAAAATAAATTGAATACCGGAGGGAGTAGCAGCAGCAATTACTCCTCTTGTTTACCTTTTTCTCATCAACCCTGCAGTTCCCTAGTTTAAATCTGAAGCAAGTGAAAAAGGCTATTTTTTTAAATAGATCAAATGGTAAATAGACTTTTTCATTTACTATAAAACATGCTATTAATAGCTTTTCTAGCTTATGGGGTTTCATTATGACGGTGGCAAAGCTTACTGATAGAATCAATCAAGACTTCAATTCTAGTAATAGTATAAAGATAGCAAAAGAAGTGTTGTACGTTCTCTAGCATCTGATGCTTCTTCATATATTGTCTTTATTTATATTTTCATTTCATTTCTTAAGCTTTTTTTTTGGGATGGGGGGGAGGGGCTTCTGATTTTTGTGGTTATGAGTTTGACTGTAAATTTTCTCACAGGGCTGAGGAGCTAAGAGTTCTGAGCAAGTAGACAGGCTTTGCTTTTGAAAGCACTGCAAAAAGGAGCCTTCTTTTTCCCTCTCATCTCTTCTGACATTTGCAACCAGCCCCCCTCCCTCTCTGGTACCAAACGTTGATACATCGAACCCAACTTTTTTTCTCTTTATTTTTGTGTGTATGCAAATATCACCGAAAAAGCCAAAGTACACTGTGTGATCATCATCAATGCAAAGTACATCCAAAACCCACATCTACATACAGCAACCCATACACCTACCTATCTACACTTTTTTTTTCTTATCTACCTTTCTTTTTCTCCTCCATCCCTAAACCCTAATTACAATCCCAAATCCACATAGAGAGAAGAAGAAAAAAAATACTCTCTTTGCTGCTTGGTGTTATTCTCTCATTTTCAAGAAAGGTGGGTTTGGTTTAGTTGATGTTATTCTCTCATTTTCAAGAAAGGTGTGGTTTGTTTAGAGTGGTTGTTTGAGAAAGGTATGAAAGTGGTATGGGGGTGGATGAGATTCAAAAACAAGGGTGTAAGTTTCCAAGAATCAGCAATGGAAATGGTAGATTTGAGTCACAAGATGAAAATGAAGCGGTGAAAGGGAGTCATGGCCTTGGCGGCGGTGGTATTGGTAGGCTTTGTGGGTGGCCTTCAAATCGGATTGTTCGAGTTTCTCGTGCATCAGGAGGGAAAGATAGACACAGTAAAGTGTGGACTTCAAAAGGACTCCGAGATCGGAGAGTTAGGCTGTCTGTTAACACAGCTATACAGTTCTATGATTTGCAAGATCGACTTGGTTATGATCAACCAAGCAAAGCTGTTGAATGGTTGTTAAAAGCAGCAGCCCCTTCAATCTCTGAGCTTCCTTCTCTCAATGCTTTTCCAGACACACAGCAGATCAGTGAGGATAAAAGGTCTAGTGCTGGAACTGAGCAAGGTCTTGATTCAGCTGAGGTTGAAATGGACGGTGATCCGAATTACCAACACCAACAACATGTGTCTTTGTCGAAATCTGCTTGTAGTAGCACATCTGAGACAAGCAAAGGTTCTGGGTTGTCTCTATCCCGGTCAGAAAATCGCGTCAAGGCGAGGGAACGGGCAAGGGAAAGGGCTGCAGAGAAGGAGAAAGAGAAAGAAAACGAGTCGACTCGAACTGCACATCACCAAGATGCGCATCGCATTTCACAGAATTCTTCTTTCACCGAACTATTGACGGGAGGTATGAACAATAATATTACTTGTAATGGTAGAGGTAGTGAGACAAACTTGTTTAACAAATCTCCTAGGCAATGGTCGTCCTCATCTCCATTTGAGTACTTCCCCTCAGGACTTTTAGGTCTTCGTGGAAACGACAACTCTACTTCTGGTTTTCATTTGGGAAATCCTATACAACAACAGCCACTCCCTGTGTCATCACCAATGTTTAGTATTACGGGAGACCATCATCCCGAGCTGCAGCATTTTCCATTTGTAAGTGACCATTTGGGAAGTAATGGCCATGCCAGTAATAGTGCTAATGAGTATAATTTGAACTTTAGCATATCATCATCGTCTTCTTCCGGCCTTGCTGGTTATAATAGGGGGACCCTTCAGTCCAATTCTTCTTCGTTGTTGCCTCATTTCCAGAGGTATGAGGGATCACAAAGTTTCTTCAATGGCAGCACAATAGCTGCTGCTACAGCTCCCAACAACACTGCTGCTGCATCAGTTGACAACCATCACCACTTTCTGTCTGCATATGATGCCGGCCGTTTGCACCTCTTCTATAATGACAGTAGGCATTCAGACCAGAAAGGAAAAGGAAAAAACTGAGTTTCCATCCCATCTTCACAAATGGTAATTTTCTCTTTTAAATCTTATGCTCTATCTTCCTGCTTATTCTTCCACATTTTCTTTATACTTTTTTTTTTCTTTGCTAAAGTTTTCTCATTTCTGGGTATTGACGTGTTATAGTACAATGAAAGTGGCTTTTTCATTTCTTGGTTTCAGATAAAGGGAAGACGATTAATTTTCTCCTATATTTTATACACTGCTACCTAGTATGTTGTCTACATAGATTCCTGCGAATAAGGAAGGAGGGGATCGGCTTGGCTGTCCCATTGTTTGGTTCCCTTCTTCCTAGCATGTCTATAGCCATAGCCAGGTGTTAATCAGTGAAATGAAGGCTTCACTTTAACAATGGTGGAAGACAGATAGTATTAATTTAACACCTCTTTTTATTTTATTATGTCTCCTTTAGTTATAGAGCCCCACGCAAAATGTCAGTCACAATTAAGGCAACACCTGGCAGTTTAACGCCGCTAGGGTTTGGAGCGTTGGAGTTGTTAAATGAGGCGAGGCTATACATATAACCTAGCTGATAGATACCCTATTGGGTTTAAAGTTTAAACCATGAGAAATGGCAGCTTTAATTTTGGAGACAAACATATATTCTAGCCTAGCTGCTTTTTTCAAGATTTGATCGTCTCTTCTGTTAAGTGTTTGTTTGATCTGTTTTTGTAAAATAAATATATTTTTTAAAATATACAAACTCTGTTTTTTATGTTTTAAAAACTCTAGAAAATAGATCTTGAGTTTTTTAAATATTAGATTTAATTTTTTTTTTTTGAAAAAAGGTTTTTTTTTTCCTTTTCTTGTCTGAGAAAAAAGCCTAGATTAACACTTTAACCCAAAAAAGATTTTGAAAACATTATTTGTTCATATAATATGATCGGTTTTTGAAAAAAAATTAAAAATATAAAAATATTTCTTCTACACACAAAATTTTAACTTTTTTTTTCCAAATAAAATGCATGTTTAAACATAACTTTAACTTGCAAAAATAATTTTCAATACAGCTTCAAAACTCTTTTTTCAAAATTCAACCAAATATATGTCCGAACGCTAGCTAAAAAGGTCTTGTTTACAAACTCCACTTTTGAAAAACTTCAAAAAATGCCTTATATAGATGGATCTATTAATAATCGGCAGCTTAATTAACGTGGTAATAAAAGGGCATTTATTGACCTTTATTCCACTGGGTGGTTGCTGTTGTATTGACCTTTTTTCCTTAACTAACTAATATTTTATTGAAGAGACAACCAAGATAGAGGAAACGAGTTGTAATAATTAAACAATATTTACTCTCTGCTCCAAAGATAGGTACTAGTGGTGGTAAAATGAATAAAAAGTATTATCTATTCATACTATTCATTAAAATGAGTTAGATAATGAACTTTTTAAAAGTAGGTCAAATATGAATAAAATTCATATTATCCATTTAAAAATTTGATAACCATAGATAGACAATAGATAACTAATGTGTTTAACTTTTACATTCGTATATTTGTAGGTACCAAAGATGTGCCTCCATCTTTCTACCCCGATTATTAGATCTCAAAAAAGAAATGTAAAATAGTGTGTTTAAAAAAACACAATATGATTACTATATGGTATAATTATTATCCTATTAATTACATAGCCTAGTAACATATGTTGTACAAACTTTTCAATATGTTGTCGCACCCATATCAAATTCTTCAAAAATACATCATTGGAGGATCAAAAACGCATCCATTGGTATGTTCAAAGTGTCCGAACAATATAGCTAATAATTATGTAACATAAATTATAAAGACATGTGATTAGACCACAAAAGAGAAATATATAGTTGGTGAAAGACAAGTATTTTTTTCTTTTTTGTCTTAATTATTACCATTCAATGTTTACCCAAATTTCACACATGACCTTGTGATTTCAATCTTATCATTAGTTAACATTACGGGTGTGTTTGGAAATTATCATGTATTTACGTAATCAATTACCTAATAATTACATAATACAGTAAATTTAAAGACTTAATTATTTGTAATTTTGTGTAGTACACTACATTATATTGGTTGCACTGATGTAATTACGGGGCAAACTAATTTATTTAAAACTATTAGTTAAAATTAATAAATATTTTTGAGAAGAACAAGCAAAAAAACTTTAACTTGCATGTAAAAAATATTACTCCCTCCGTTTCAATTTATATGAACTCATTTGATTGGGCACGGATTTTAAGAAAAGAGAGAAGACTTTTGATCTTGTGGTGTAAAATGAAGCACCTTTATTTTGTGTGGCTATAAATCATTGCATAAAGGTAAATTATTTCCAAATAAGGAAAAAGGTCATTCTTTTTGGCACGGACTAAAAAGGAAATAGGTTCAGATAAATTGAAACGGAGTGAGTATATTATTTATAACTAGGTATTTAAGATAGATATTTTAAAAGAATATATAATAATTATATATTAGCAATTAATATTGTAAAGAGTAATCAGTAGCTTTCAACTCATTTGAATATAATATGAAATCCACGAATTGTTTCATTTTCAAGTAATAGAAGGATATGTACGAGTTTAGCAAGTATTTTTCTGTAATAAATCATTGTACAAACGAATAAAAAAGGTAGCAAAGCACGAAATTATTTTAAAGGTGTTCCTCATATATTTGAAATGGAAGAAAGTATTGTAAAAAGAATAATAAAAGTGAATTTTGAGAAAAGTGATGATAAGAGTTAAAATGATAGTGCTGAGAAAAGTGATGAAGAAGAACTATTACAACTGCCACAAAAGCCCCAAAAGATAAGAGCAACAATGAAGAGGAAGTTCTAATGAGAATAATAAATAATATAATAGGACAACTTCAATCTCAAAAAGGAGTAATTTTGATGAAACATTTTATGAGTAAGACAAAGAGGAGTGTTTTGACTTTTGAGGAAGAAGATGGTAAAGCATTCAAAACCCCCGAGAAGGATGGTTACAGCTAGGGGTGGCAAAATGGTTCAAAGAAAATAGTTAACCACCCATATTATCTACTAAAAAATGGGTTGGATAATGAACTTTTTTAAAACGGGTCAAATATGGATAAGAACGATATTATCCATTTAGAAAATGGATAACCAATGGGTCTAATTTTTACATTTGTAAAGCCTCAAATTGGGGAGACTAAGAATTCTCCCAAAAGTGATCATATACAAGAAGTCATGGATAATATGGGTAACCCATATTATCCGCCGGTTAACCCGCTTTTTATCCGTATTAAATATGGGGCGGGTCGTATAATTGACCCATTTTTCATTATCCGTTTTCGACCCGAACTGTATTCGACCCGATCCGCCCGTTTGCCACTCCTAGTTACAGCTGAATATAAAGAAATTAAGATATGAAAGAATATTTTTGAAATTTACTCCGAAGATTGAAGCTTGTTTGGAATGATGAAAAAGACCTTTAAGGTGTTAATGTCTTAGAATGGTTTAGTACATAATTTTTTAGATACATGTAGTTGGAATAAAGAGAGAAGAATCTAATTAAATTGTGAAACATGTAATAAACTTTGTACATGTTGAAATATACCTGTAAATACCTGTATCTAGGGGTGTACATGGACCGGCTTGGTTCGATTTTTATCAAAACCAACTATATCGGTTTGGATTGATTCGGGTTTTCGGGTTTTTTGTTACTTACATACTATTTCAATCTTACTTTGTTAAATATTTGATACGTATACATCTATTTAGTAAAAATATAAAAAGTCGACAAACATATTATCAATTAAAATATTCTTATGCGAGAATTCCATTAGTTAACACATAATTTGTCTGACAATAATTTTTCGTTGGTATACACTTTCAGGTTATCCGATTTTAGTAATTAAACATAAAAATCAATATGATACCTAAATATTAATAACCACTTCACATTCGAAAAAGATATAAGAATTTAATACTTCTTAACATATGATATGAATATGCAAGAACAAAAAGATAGACGTATTTTAGTAACACTTGATAAGAAAATGATCATACAACCCATTATTTAAGGTCAATAAATATGGAACACTTCATATTGTATTAAAATTTATATCGCGCAAGAGAATTCCAAATATTTCTAGATATTTTTTAAAGAAAATTTTATATAAAATTTTAAATAATATATATAAAAATTATATATTTATATGTCGGGTTGGTTCGGATTTTTTTATTCAATACCAAACCAAATCAAACCAAACCGAGTCGGGTTTTTTAATCGATTTGATTTGAATTTTCGGTTTGGTGCGGTTTGTACACCCCCCTGTATCCATTTCATTGAAATATAGTTGAGAGAAGTGATGGAATGATACTTCCTTTCCACACTTGTGTTTAAGAGAACTAGATTGATTTACTTCATTTCTCCTATTCGAATTTCCAAGAATTTGATCTGTAGGTTGTCACGCCCCAAATTTGGGAGAGTACAGCCTACAGGATCGACACCTAATGCCTTTAACTTTTATCGAGCGAATTAAACACTATATATTCCTACCCCTAATCATGAACATACATGCATGTATCATTCAGTAAAACATGATTAACTTTAATAACTTAAATATCTGTCCCAATGGCTTAATCATAAACTGAAAGTATGGCTCATAGGCCTCATGCATGATGTTGAAATCATACCATAAATGTAAAATGACATAAAAGTCTCATGTGCCTAAGTAGATCTTTCATATATAGTGTATCATGGAACCTCTGGCCGATATATACCTTGGCTACGTAGAAAAATAAATAAACAAGACTAGCACCCACTGCACTGATAATAGTAGTGATTATTTACTCACTCAATCATACAACCTCAATCAAATTTAATAAATTTCCTCTGCGCATTGTATTCAACATTTTCGGGAAGAACTGAAGGCATATGGTGGCCTTAGTTCTGCCCATGTCTCGAGACCATCTTCACCGGACATGATGGCTTCGTATTTCACCCGTTACCAGAGTTTAGCATCACCCCAAGATTGATGGCAGCAATCCCTACCTTTTTTGCTTCCTCTAATTACCCCACAACATCGAAGTACTGTTCAACATCGAAGATAAAGTTCTTAACTTTTTTGGCATTCCGAGCTCCACTGTATAGCTTTGGCTCAGGAATTTTCAATATTTGTGGTACATGGACTTCATTTGCCTTACCTTATAGTCGCCCCTGGTAGTGGAGCTCATCAAAATAAGGAAGTAGCCTAGCATGTCTCACTCCCAGTGTGGTGCACCTATATTACAAGAAAAACATAATATGGCACCCCATAGTAGCATTGTTTATCCTAAAAAATGAGTAACAATTAATTTGACACGGTTTAATGGATATGTGATTTAATTCAATACGACTGTTCTAAGAACAATAAATAACTAAGTTAAAGATAAAATGAACAATCAAGCCAATTATAATGTGATGACCAAGCCTAATCTTAAGTTGAACTGAAATTTGGTCTCGATCCGACCTTCGATATAAGCTCGATTGCGATTAAAGAACATATCAACTAAAGAACACTTTGAATAATAGCTGGAAGACAAAAATAAATTTTTATTACTTTGATTTACATGTGAGCAGTGTGTCAAGATAAAAGAGACTTTCTCCCTTATGTAGTAGGGGAATTTCAGTTTTAGTACAAGTCTAAATAAGGTAAAAATTCTTTTTTTGGTAAATGCCGATCCGTAGTTGATATCGGATGGGATTTGCGCCGTAATATCATGTTGAGGGCAAATATTACGGCTCCCTACTTGTCATGCATAAACGTTCCCCCTTTTCCGTGGTCTAGAGACTTTACTTAGTTTGGGTCCGTTATTTTGCCGTGTCCGATTTCAGATACATTGTTCACTCCTTCCGGGTTTCGATACGAGGGATCCTTCGGTCTTGCTTGTAGTCGCATTGAACCATGCTTCCCTCTTGTTTCCTTATTGGGGAATCGGAAAAAACTTTTTTCTCGATTTTTCCTGTATACAAATAATCGCAATTCATAAATGGACAAATTATGATCCCTTAATGACATGTCTAGTTCAAGATAAATGCTAATCCCTTTTGAAATCGAATACCCTCTCAATTACCAAGGTTCTCCCATTTTTTTTTAAACATATAAATCCTTTCGGTCCTTTATACATTGAACTTCGACTCATATGGCCTATGAATCATTCTTTTGAAACTTGGCACCTGTGACCCTTGAATATCATTTTCGATCCAAACTTATAGCTTGTGGTTTTAAAATAAATTTCTGCATTTGAAACTAAATCATAATAGTTTGAAAACAAGTAGTACATGAAAACATGATTTTTTATCACAAAATAATAAATTCAGTGTAATTCTATAAGTAAGATTTGCGAAAGGTAGTATGTATGCAGATTTTATCTCTACCTTTTGAAGATAAAAAAAATATTTTTAATAAACCCTCGACTCAAAGAATAGAAGAAAAATAAGCAGTAACAACAATAGGATAAGATGTTATGATGATTGAAGCGAAAGAAACAATATGTAATAGTAGAAATCTGCGCATTGAAAAAAAAAAAAAACTATTACTACTAGTATGGGACAGAGATACGCTAGACTATCTTTTACCCTAATTTTCAGCATCTACACCCTCTTATCAAGGATTATGTCCTCGGTAAGTTGAAGTTGTGCCATGTCCTGGCTAATCAACTCTCCCCAATACTTCTTTGACCTACCTCTATCTCTCCTTAGGTCCATTATGGCCGACCCCTCACATTTATTTACTGGTGCATCTGTGTATCTCCTCTTCACATGTCCGTACCATCGTAGTCTCGCTTCTCGCATTTTATCCACTACGAAGGCCACTCCGACCTTGTCTTGTATATCTTCATTGTTAATCTTATCTCTCCTGGTATAATCACTCATCTATCTTAGAATCCTCATTTCAGTTACTCGCATCTTCTTAACATGGAAGTTCTTTATTGACCAACACTCCGTTCACAATATAGTCAATCTTACCATCACTCTATAGAACTTTCCTTTAAGTCTTGGTGCTACATTCTTATCAAACAAAATACCATATGTGAGTATTCACTTTATTCACCCTGCACCAATGCGATGTGTGGCATCGTCATGAATCTCCTCATTAACTTGGATTACATATTCCAGATACTTAAAACTTCCTCTCTTAGAGACGGCTTGTATATTAAGTCTCACGTTGACATCCGCTTCATGAGTCACGTCAGTGACCTTATTTTGCTTTTGTGTGCTCAACTTGAATCTTTTTTAACTCTAGCCATTAATAAAACATAACATGGAGTGCTCCTTTTCAAGTTCTCAAGTTCGAAACCCACTGGGTGCAAACAATTTCTGAGGGCCATCAGATTGGGTAAAACCTGAATTAACCGCGGTGCACTTGCGGGAAACTCCTTGCCGAGGGTCAGTGTACCCCCGGGATTAGTCGGGGCTCGAAGAGATCGGACACCTGGTACAGAATCAAAAAAAAAAAATAAACATAACATGGAGTGCTCTTTGACAAATGTTAACCAAGACCTAATAATACATGCATATACATTGTCATGACTCATGAGTAGGGGTGACAAAATTGTTCAAAGAAAACAGTTAACCATCCATATTATCCACTAAAAAATGGGCTGGATAATGAACTTTTTAAAAACGGGTCAAATATGGATAAGAACCATATTATTCATTTAGAAAATGGATAACAAATTAGTAACCAATGGATCTAACTTTTACATTTGAAAAGCTTTAAATTGGGAGTTCCTCAAGTTAGGAAGACTGAGAATTCTCTCAAAAGTGATCATATAGAAGAAGTCATGGATAATATGGGTAACCCATATTATCCGCCGGTTAACTCGTTTTTTATCCGTATTAAATATTGTTCGGGTCGGATAATTGATCCGTTTTCGACCCGAACCATATCTGCCCCGCCCCGCCCCGCCCGTTTGACGCTCCTACTCATGATATAGCAAAAATATTAATTTGCATCAAACATGGAGAGTATGGCTCGCTTGCTCCTATGAACTTACATTCTGATCATACTTTCATAAACCTGGAAAGATAATTTTCGAGGAAAACGATGTAAAGGAAAGTACATCTCAACTTACCTCAATTTTGCCTCCAAACTGTCCCGATGATGTCCAATGTGTCCAATATCTGTATGAATTATATTTAATTTCCATCAGTTCCTGTCCAAAGAAGATCAATATGAGCCATCTAGGGTCTTGTTTTGGCTCTCATTCACAAGCCTTCTTAATTTCCCAGACTTGGCTTTCTCGCGATAAGGCCCACAGTGGCATAACTTTGTTGTAACTGGCTTTTGCCCTTGAGCTCCCTTGCGTTGAGCTCACAGTGCGAGCCCCTGAATTTCCTCCCTTCAGCTCGTGTTGCTAGAAGTATTCTGTCCCTCAACATGGCCACTGCCCTTTCTTAGGTAGGACCCTTGGGTTGTACTAGGATGGACGTGCCAGGGCAGGACCCGTGAGCTACGCTGCCATGTTTTCGAATGTAGAAAGTCCGACACTGGGCTGCTGTGCTAAGAAGATCCTAGTCAGTGTGGCACTATTAGCATTCTAGCCATGAAGTCTCTCAAATGCATCCAATTCTGTGATGACCAAGCAACTACTTGGCCAGATAAATAGACCAAAACTATGTAATTACACTAACATGAAAGGTACCGGGGGTTACCATTGTTTCCGATTTTGTTCCTTAGCCTCTTTGGACTACTTCATCACTTAAAAATACATCCAACTTATACTATACACATTATCTATCCTAGTGGCTGCACCATTCTTGTGTGGGTCCGTATACACATTGGGGTTACCTTACTCATGTCATTAGCACATCAGTCCAAATTGTTTTTAGAATTTTACTAGGTTTTACGTAGGTAAATCTGTTACTGTATGCACCTTAATAGTCTACAAGGTGATTTTTTTTAACCCATCCACTGAATTCGCGTATATTGTGATTGCAATTCCCTTATTACTCGCGGCACCCATACTTTAGGAGAAACCAAGTGAAAGGATGGAACAAGCACGTTGTGGTCGATTGTATCAATCCTCATCCTAAATGCTATGTTTGAGTTCATAATATTTTAATACCTCGTACTTAAGGATTACATTACACTAAGGATTCTCTGATATACTATTGTAGTTATATTTTTGGAGATATCTAGAGTCTTTTAGTAAATGTTAAACTTCTAGTTAGTATCACGTATATAGATTCACTATTTATTACGGTTTAACTTTTGAAAAACTTTTGTGGATTTCGAGATGTTCTGAATCTTTTGCGTTAAGTTATTTCCTTGATATTGGGCAAATTTTCCTATATTGCACCTTCAGTCATTATGTTAATTTCGAGGCTTGTGTAACACGTGGACAAATATCTTTTTTTATTTTATCTTTTACATTTGCTATAGTTGCACCTTCTAATGGATGTGATCATTTATGATCTTATCTAATCTTGCATGGTTGCACATTCATCTTAATGTTCGCATCTTTACGGTATTCATCTTTTAGATATTTAGGGGTTAATCGTCCTAGAATTCACTCCAACACAACATTGCTAGTCTGGCCGTTCTATAAAATTTGCCTTTCACTTTGGTAAGTAACCTTTTGTCATACAACGTTCCTCTGGCACTCCTCTGTTTCCTACTTCAATCCTGCCTCCTGGAACATTGAGCCTGCATATTTGAATTGTAGTGCATGTATTGTGTCTTACTTCTAGTTATCCTAAATCCCTTACTCTTAAGTGTTTCGCCATTTGGTTGGGACTTTTGATTGACACCCACTCTAATTTCATTGATTAACACGAAATCGTATGCAGAGAGCATGTACCATGGTACCTCATCTTTTATAATATTGTTGATTCCTAATTTTCCTCTTGTTATATCCAAAAATAGTTATGTCAACAGGTATGATCAATGCTGTTTTATTGATCAGTGTAAACAGTTGGATAGTATCTGGAAGTAAAGAAACTTGATCAAGACTATACGCCAAAGATGAAAAGAATATTGGAATATTCTATTTGACTGTTATATTATACTTCCTCCGTTTCTATTTTATGTGAACTTGTTTGACTGGGCACGGAGTTTAAGAAAAATAAAAACTTTTGAAATTTGTGGTCCTAGACAAGTTTAAAAAAAGGCGCAGAGTATTTGTGTGGTAATAAAAGTTTCTCATTAATGGTAGAATTATAAGTTTAAGCTAAATTATTTTCAAATTTAGAAATGGGTGATTCTTTTTTAACAGATCAAAAAGAAAATAAGTTCACATAAATTGGAACATAGGTAGTATTAGTTATAGTGGAAAAATATTAAATTATTGTTTGAAAGTTAGTCGAGTAGATAAAACATCTCGTCAACAACAACAACAACAACAACAATCCAGTATAATCCCACTTAGTGGGGTCTGGGGAGGATAGTGTGTACGCAGACCTTACCCCTACTCTTCGGTAGAGAGGCTGTTTCCAAATAGACCCCCGGCATCTTTCCCTCCAAGAACTTCCCACCCTGCTCTTGGGGAGACTCGAACTCACAACCTTTCATGAGTTGCTTACCATCAGAGCAATCCCTCTTGTCTA
Organism: Nicotiana glauca; assembly: GCA_026770625.1. Taxonomy (NCBI): domain Eukaryota; kingdom Viridiplantae; phylum Streptophyta; class Magnoliopsida; order Solanales; family Solanaceae; genus Nicotiana; species Nicotiana glauca. The sequence goes on from MU708003.1 coordinate 63,510, forward strand.
AATTTAGAATTAATGGGAATAGTTTCATCTACTAGCTTCTTCAAGTTGTTGGATCTTGTGTAACTGAATTGTGTCAAATATTGTAGAACCTTCCAAAATAGAAAGAGCATCATATAACTTGAAACTGAGGGATTGTTATTTATTCGTTAAAAAATGTCGCTATCAACGGCCTCTCAAGCTCCTAGCTTCTGTGTATTGTTGCCATGGGCACTGTATGCTCAATATTAAATTCAAGAAAGGATACTTTGGTTTCCCGAGTTGCCTTATCTGATGTTGCATAACGATGTGCCTATTATGTTAGGGTATTGATTTTGGAGACCCTGAATTAGCAAAGGCAGATAAAAGAGAGTAATTTGGTTAACGATAATCTTTATCCAATATGATTTGCTTTGGTTTTCACCTTGTTTTTGAAATTACCAATCAACAGGCTGAACAGAGTGTTATCATATTTGATGCAGGCAATTGAAGATGGAAGCAGCTGCAACTGAATGAAGCATGCTTTTCTCTGCTTCAGTACCATAAGATTATTGTGCTTCTTAAATCCTCATTCTGCATTATTGCTTTTAAGTATTCTTATTGGTATTCTCATGTCTAGGCATATTTGTTTATGCCAACCAGGTCCTGTGTGATCTTTTGAGACATAATGTGTTGTTGATTGAAGTGCTTCTTTTTCCTTATTCAATTGTGATTCTGCATTCAAATTGTGCACACCATTGTTTGGAAAGTCCATCCCGTTCAACCAAAAAATGCTACGTCTAATTGCTGTTTAGCAACCTCTTTTTTTTTTTTTCTTTTTTTAAACTAGTAGTTCTTCATGTTATAAGAAAGCAGACCAAGTGTTCAGTTGAATAGTTGAGGTTTGCACCAGCTGACCAGGACATCATCTTCGTTAGAAAAATAGTCCTGGAGCACAACGCTTCGATTGATGTAGGATTATATTCTACTGTGCATTTAATTAATTGAAACTCTGTTTTATTTTGGTTTATTTTCTTTTAGCTTTGCACTTTTGACACTGTTAAGGATCTTTGTAATGCAGCTAGAAATTAGGCTTACTCAACAAGTGAACAAGTACTTGCCTCCTGTATCAGCTACTCAGCTATATTGTTTACATTAGGTTAAGGTTCTCTTAATATCAGATTCTTTGATCATAATATCAGATTCTATGATCAATTAGGGTTTCTAATAAAACTCTTGTTTCCAAGAAATACCATGAGATGTGTTGCAGAATTGCAGGCATATTAGTTTACACTTGTATCACAAAACACTATGTTGGCTGAATTCCCACTTTCCAACTATTGGTGTATCTAGACATTGTCTAGTGATAACGACCCTTTTCCAAAGAAAATTATTCTCTTTTTTCTTGTTTGTCTTTTATCATCATAAGTGAGAATGATACAACTCCAGATATTCAGATTAAGAAAAGAAAAGAAATCAAGCTTGTCTAAAGAACAAACGTGAAGAATTGCTCTTGAATAGCTTGCTCTGCGATTAGAACTCAATTGAGTTCAGGATATGTGTGAGTGAGAGAGAAGTATTCTTATTTCTCTTAATTATGTAGATGCCATACAATCGAGGGGGACATTAGCTTCCGGGGAGTGGGAAAGTTAGTTATAACTAACTTTTGAAATCAACTACATAGCCCACTTATACACACGTCCTTCTCCCGTGAGCTTCTAACTAACCTAACGACCTTATCAATTCAAATGGAAATTGCTCTGTTAACCTGCTACAATAGAATTTTACTGAGAGTTTCTGAAAGGCATGATACTTGAGAAATAGTTGTATACCCAATCTCCAATGACATAACTCCTATCAGTTGTATGTTTATCGGCGCATCTTCATTCTATTTTGAGCTCTTTCTAAGTGGAACTTGAGGTTTCTTAGTGTAGCTTCCCTTCCTTATAAGCTCCTGTCCACCACATCTAGCTGAATGTCAAAACTCATGTAAGGAAGGAGTGAAGGTGGCTTTTGGCCATAAACTACCGCATAAGGTTTCATGTTGATGCCAGAGTGGAAAGTGGTGTTATACTACCATTCTGCCAAAGGCAACCATTGTGGCCGTTCCTTAGGTCTTTCAATGATCATGCATCTTAAATAGCATTCCAAACATCTGTTGGCAACCTCAGTTCTGCTATCTGTTTGAGGATGGTATGCAGTTGAAGTAAACAATGACACCTACTACAACTTGAATTATTCTTTCCAGAATCTTCTTGTAAATACGACATCCATATCTGACACTATAGATGTAGGCATTCCATGTAACTGGAAGACCTGCTCCATGAATACTTGAGCCACATCCAAAGTAGTGTATGGATGTTTGAGGCCTATGAAGTGAGCAGCCTTGCTCAACCTGTCTACTACAACAAAAATCACTTCCTTCCCAGTAGCTTTCGGAAGCCCCTCTATAAAGTCCATAGAGATGTATTGCCATACTTTATCACGTATAGGTAGGGGTGGACTTTTGAGCCCAAACTCATCTAACCCACCCAATTAGCCCAGAGATTAATAGGTTAAGCTACAAATATTTTAGCTCATGAGTCAATTTGGGTTGAGCCCAAGTTAACCCATTATTTTTTATAGCTCATCCCGACCCATTTAACAGCCCAAATACAACTCATGAAACTCACCCAAAATAAAGGGAGAAATTCAAAAATATCCAGATTTACCACTGGTTGTTGAAAAATAGCCAAGTTTCAAAAGTCATCGAAATTTAGCCACTTTAAATCTGAGCGAAAACACTGTTCAAAATCCGGAAAAATACGCCCGCAAATTTTACGGGAGTTCCAGCATAAGTATGCTTGAACTCCCGTAAATTTTACGGGAGTTCCAGGATAACTATGCTGGAACTCCCGCAAATTTTACGGGAGTTCAAGCATAATTATGCTGGAACTCCCGCAAATTTTACGGGAGTTCCAGCAAGTATAATTGTCCAGTATAATATACTGGAGTTTGGAGCACTGGTGCTCCAGTCTCCCGCAAATTTTACAGGAGTTAGCAAAGTATACCGGTCCAGCATAATATGCTGGAGTTCGTACACAAATGCACCAGAACTCCCGTATATTATACTGGATCGGTCCCTGTTGCAGCAAAATAGTGACTATTTTTCATTGACTTGGTAAACGCTGGCTATTTTTCATTGACCAGTGTGAAAACTGGCTATACCATGATATTTTAACTAAAATAAAGGATCTCAACCTAACTTATTTAGAAATTTACTTAGTTGCCCCAATTTTTGTATTTTTAATTTTATGTTCTTTCACCAAGTCCTCTTTGAGGCCGGGTACGATATGATGATGATGATGTCCACAGAGGCGTATGTTTTAAAAGTTTATGTATATATATGTATCATGCATTTCATGTCAGTAGCCCTCAGAGGCACTCAGATGCTACAGGTTGTATCTCATTTATCTCTCTTTACATTACTATTCTTATTTACGTTTTCCTGCCTTACATACTCGGTACTTTATTCGTACTGACGTCCCTTTTGCTTGGGGACGCTGCGTTTCATGCCCGCAGGTCCCGATAGACAGGTTGACAGTCCTCTTAGTAGGTTATCAACTCAGCGGAAGATGTTGGTGCACTCCACTTGTTCCGGAGTTGCCTATTTGGTCAGTATGATTTGGATATGTATTGATTGGTATGGCGGGGCCCTGTCTCCGACCTTTATGATGTTTATGTACTCTTAGAGACTTGTAGACAGATGTCATGTATATGAAAATTGTATCGCCTTGTCAGCCTATGTTAAGTGTATGAGTGATCACTTTGGTCTTATAGGCACGTATGTGACATGTATAAGTTTCTATGTCATGTTAGGTCGTTTTATGTCTAGTGTTAACCTATGTTTTGTTCTGTTTATCTCATGACGACCTTCTTGGCGCATTTACCCATGATAGTAAGATAAAAAAGATATGTTATGTTGGTACTCAACTGAGTAAGGTATCGGGTGCCCGTCGCAGTCCATCGGTTTGGGTCGTGACAGCTTTCCTGCTTTTTGAAGAACTGACAAATATTTCATATGACTTTCAATATTTGTCTTGGATGATTCCGAACTAGTTAGAAGAGAAACTTCATTTGGTGAGTGACATTGGCAAGTCAAGGGTTCAGTTCATTGAGGTTGGAGTAACTATTTATAGCTTTTCGAGAATGCAGAGCAAGATTTTCGAAAAACCAGAGCTTCAGCATCTAATTAATCATAAATGTGAGGCCAAGTGGTCTAAACATAGTACAATCAGATATTTCAACCATAAATATGCTATCCATGGTTATGAGGACCACAGAGTTTCAGAAACCTAACAATTGCATATCTACTGAAAGAAAATTAAGGCACTGGACTGATACGTGTGCAGCTACAAGTTGACTCATAAATTTCGCAAAGCCAAAATCTATGCAGTTGGCCTCAATTGTGTATCAATTTTTGGCTTGAAAACAGTGGTGTGCTTGGACCAATTAGCATGTACCTCGACTATTCAACCGGATACTTGATACATCCCACTGGTATAAGCATTGGCTAACTCTGCTCTAACTCTACTCACCAAGACCCTTTTTCGTAGCAGAAGTATTTACCGGTTATCCAGGGAAATATGTTGGTCTAGCAGAAACAATTCGAGGATTGCACATATATCCACATTAATCAGTATCCTACTCAGTAGTCAAAATTTATATGAACACTATGGTATCTCCACCACTGACACAGTGAAGATCACAGCAGAATTCACCCTGCTTAAGTCACAAATGCAATTAATCACGTTCATGTATGCTACTAATAGTGCTCCACTGGCTAAAAATTAAAAAACCATAAAAAGATTGCTTTACCGTTTCACTATAAGACTAGCTATAGTAAGAAAATCAACTAATGCAGAAATGCAGCAAAGTGCACATTTCATTGTTCAATCATCCTTAAAGGTACATGACAAAGTATATGACATGCATACCTACAATATTCACAGAGACAGGTAACTATCAGATGTGTATGGCTACGAAGTCAAAGGCACAAAGCTCACATGACATCAATCAGGAAGCTTTATGTGCACCCTTAGAAGCATATGCCCAAAACTAAAACAAAAGCAGATGCCTGTATCTATTCATTTGAGCACATAAATTGGGTCGATTTAAAGCTCATTGCCAGCTAACAATAGGCAATTCTTCTTAAGAAGCAAGGCTGCCTTGATCAAACAACTCAGAGGCAAGCTAGCTCAAATCAAAATTGTGCTCTTCCTCCGCTTTTCATGACGAGCTGATCCACCTTCCCTAGAAGATATGTTTCCCCTGAAAGAGTAGAAAACAATTTAATCTATATGAACAGAAAGTGAAAATTGTGGACATACAAACCAATATTAATTATTATGCAAATCTCAAAAGACAGCAGAGCAAAGCCAAAAGAACCAACTGCATTATATATGCAAAAGAAAAGCTACTCCAAAAGCAGCTTTAGCAATACTTTAGCAAGTCGGCTATGATAGGACAAAAATGCATGATAATAGCGCCTTGTCATAAGCAAAGAGCAAATCTCTTTTACCTGCCGTGTGTCATTTAGATTCACAAAAAACGAAGGGAAAATTACGGGACAAATGAAACATTTACACTGTATTTACTATTCGTAGTTATACTTTCAACAAATCTACCATTCGTAGCTATATTTGAATCTTATAGCAAATCCATGAAATAAGAGATCCATTGTTTTGAACTGAAACAAGAGAGCAACAAGCTCTCCTGGCTCAATTGTTTAGAGTGTCTGCTTAGTAAGCGAAGGTTTGGAGTTTGACTCTCGCTGTATTTCTGTATTTCGCCTTAGTTGTATTCGTTGCGCCAACAAATACAATCGATACAAGTTGTATCCATTGTATACACCCTATTATCTTGTATCTATTATATACACCCTAGTATTTCGCATTGGTTACCGTTGATATATATTGTATTCGTTGCACGAATGAAAACAATTGCGCGAATGAATACAATTGATACACGTTGTATTCGTTGCGCAAACGAATACAGTTGACACAAGTTGTATTCGTTGTACATTTGAAAACAAGTGATACAAGTTAGTAACAATTGAATAGTAGCTACGAATGAAAATTAGGCAAATTATAGTTACTAAGATCTAAATTATAGTGGTTTATGAAAATTCCTCAAAAACGAATTCAACCCAAGGAGCTATTAAAGAAAATAAGTGAAGGCAACAGGCCCAATTTAATTGAACCAAACCATGTATTAAAAATTAGCCCACACTCAATGAAACGAACATTTGAATTGACCAGGATTCATCAGCTAAAACATTGTCAAACAAAGACCAATTGAATTCAGAAACCAAGTCTGGAAATATGTCCTCTCATTCACATGTTGGCACAAAAACAAAGATATCAGACCCAATCAGGAATATGATATTGCTAAATTTGGTTAATGCAATCTGTTTTTAGGACAATTCACATAAACGGGTATCTAACAGAATTCAACAACACAATGCTATGACTGAATCAGGAGGGATCATGTGCAGACCCACGAATAAGACCCAAATATTTTCTTACATACAACATTAATAATCAAAAACAGATTAAGAAATCATCATCACAATAAATGGAGGACAAAAATCAACTAAAAACTCCTATATAAATGGATGACATAGATAAAGTCGGACAGATACAGTGGTCAAAGTAAGTATAAATTGTAACAGTAAGATTTTCAACCCTATTAAGCTAAATCCAGAGTCAATTTATCCAAACATTACAGACAGATCTACAAATTACTATACCCCAACAACAACACCTCAATGACAAGCTAGTTTGGGTCAGCCATACAAAATCCTCACTATCTATTTCGCTGTTTGTGGATTCACTTCATAACTAAGATTTTTTTTTTCCCGTCAAATTCATAACAAGCACAGTATAAGAAATTACCTCAGAAATGCCTGAATCTATCCAACCACTTGAACTCTACCCTCAGAAAGAGTTCATCTCAAGACAATAAGTTCTCCTCTTCAACAACATCCTCGCAGCCGTCCGATAAGGCTCCTCAAATGCGGCAGCTACCCAATTCCCATCCTCTTTCTTAGGCGGCTTCTCACTGGGCCTAATCGCCACCAAAGTCGCCCCTTTGAGCACTGCTCCATTAGGCAACTCTAAATGCGGGGCATACCAAAGGCGCATATTCAGCGCAGGCACCAAAGTTCTCTTCGAAGCCAACGAAGCTGATAAAGGCTTCACTCTCAATTCCTCCAGCTGTTCTCTATTCATACACAACACTCCTTGTCCATCCCCATCTGTCAATACCAAACTGTCCAGTGTTTTGTGCTCTGCTATTATCGGCTGCAGCAGATAATGTCTCGCGGACGCTGCAATTAGCGAACTAATCGTCCACACTACGCGCAACTTCAAACCCCCGTTGGTGTAAAACGACTCCGGTATGCTCCCGTTATCCGTCTCTACATTGCATTCACCAACATTGTTGTCATTGTTATTCTCATCCTCCCACCCATTTATACACTGTTCATCCTCGGTTCTAACACTACTATTGCTGTGGATGACAGAGGAGGCTCCAAGGATAACACAATTATCAAGAGTGGATCCAAAATCAGCTCTCCATTTCAATAACACACCATCATCTATCCCCAGCTCACCACTAGGCAATTCAATTCTCAGAAATTTGATCTCATTGAAATTCTTCAAAACTTGTGTAGGGGAATGGTGAGTCACAAATGTATGATCAAAATCACCATCAACATCATCGGAGGACGCAGAGGCTCCAGCATGTCGAGAAGAAACAGAAATGAATTGGGAAATGGATTGGAAGGGTTTAAGAAGGCCAGAGAAAACAAGGCGGAAAAGGGAGGAGATAGGATGGCGGGACTTATCGGAGGTAACGGCGGAAGTAACGGCGTTAGACGCGGACGTAGAGGACGAATCATCGTCGGAGATAACACAATCTACACGAACGATAACGCTATCGACAAGAGGGACAAGGGAATTGAAGCGCTTCGAAACCAAACAGCATCTGCCTAAGGCTTTAACATCACCGATGTTGTTGAATACTAAGAGAAGAACCGAGTCAGGTATCCGGTCGAAGTGATCAACCGGTTCAGGATATATCCTTCCCCGTAGATCTGACCTGAACGACTCCATTTTCACAGGGAAACGGGGAGAGGAGGAAGAGGTTTTCTGAGAAAAACCGAAAAGGGTTTATAGATCTATTAAGGCAGACATGGTTTGGGAAGAAGAACAACGGAATTTAAGGTATACGGGAAGAGGAATATTTAGCTTTTTTCTTTTTCCTCGACAACACAAAGGGGCAGGGTGAAGGAGAGATATAGAGAGGGAGGACGGTGAGGAGGAGGAGGGGATATTATGCGCGTTTTGGGGATATTATGCGCGTTTTGGGGATAAAGTATGTGTTCTCTGATGTGGGGTGTGCAGGCTGGAGTGGTTGCGTGCTTCTCTTTTTCTTTTTCCTTTCTTTTTCCCCCCCTTTAATTTCTATTTTCTATTTTTTTTACTTTCTTTTTTTATGACATCCAAAGTGTTTGGATCAACTTTGTGCTGTATTTATTTTCAATCATTTGAAGTTTGGAATTTATCATCTCGATTATTTTAGATGCGCCAAGTTCCGAATAGGAATTTTAACACTCTACAACAATAATAACATACTTATATGATTTAATGAGTGGAATTTGGGGACGATGGTACGTAAGCATAGCTTACCTTCTATCTTGTGTGAGATAAAGAGTCTTATTCTAATGGACCCTCAGTTCAAAATTTTTTAACACTTTATAAAAAATAATTCTCGGAGCTCCAACCTAAAACTTTTGATTAAGAGTGAGTGAACTTTATTTTCTAATACAAGTGTAAGTAACTTTGTTAACAATGTGTAACCTAAAATTTGACAAATAAGTTAAATCAATTAAATTTGTATAATTAAGCCTCAATCAATTGATTTAGTCCAATTGAGTTGATCTTTATAATAGAAGATGAACAAACGAAGCTGATAGTAGCAGATAAGAACAATGAGAATAAGCGATATGAAAATAATAAAGCAAATGGAAAGAGCATCCTAATGATAAATATTTTAGTAGACCTAGTAGCTTATCATAGCTGAAAGCAAGTCTGAAGCGGACTCAGGATTTGAGCACAGCGGGGCACAACTATCTTTAATATAGATATATAAATTAGTAGCAACAAACTTTAGCATGCTAATTACTACAATAAAACAAGGCTTTAGCGAAGGAAGATCTGGTCGTTAAAAGTCCAATTCCAGTCGTTATAAGTTATTAACGACCGAAAAAAATCCGGTCGTCACCAGTCGTTAAAAGTTCCGACGTTAAAAGTTAACGACCGGTTTACAATCCGGTCGTTAAAGGATCTTTAGCGATGACATAATTTTTGGTCGTTAAACATACTTTTTAGCGACAGAATTTTCCTCTCGCTAATTTGTTATCTGGTCGTTAAAAGTCTTTAATGACAACAATATATTAAGTCAATTCAAGTGCTTTTAGCGATCGATATTCCCTTCGTTAATTGTATAATTACTTTTAACAACAAAAATTCTCTTCGTTAATAGTCATTTATCTATTTGAGAAACCTGTCGTTTAAGAGTTTTAATGATCACATTTTTCTTCGCTAATATGAAAATGCAATAAATGTAATGAAAATTTAAATTACGTGAATAGTAATAATTATTTATATGCTTTCATACACCCTCAACAATATTGGAAAATAAACCAAATGCTTGATATCTTGTTAATACAAAGAATTAAAGTATCATATTTGAAAGCAGTACAAATAAAATCACATAAAGGATGTACTAGTAGTTTACAATAGGTCAAAGGGGAACAAATTAAGTAAGATCATCTTCCTCGAGCTCCTTAGCCTTCAATGTTTCCTTCACTCTTAGGAGAAGTGTTGTCCTCCAGGCATCCTGTGGAGTGAAGATATTTAAGTAGATTGTAGAAAATTGATGAAAAATTACAACATAGTAATATGTGCTCAAGTCAATTAAGCATCCAAGTATGAATCCACGAAGCAGTGATAACAAAAAGAAATAAACCACCTTATTAGATAATTTCAAGATTGAGTGTATTTTAGAAAACCGGGTAAGAAAATGAATTCTATTATTCTATTAAGTCAGCAGCCTCAGGCACCATTACTATGTGTAGCACTAGATACCATAAAACCAAAATATAGTAGTTAAACATGAGTGGTTCTGCTACAGTTACATAAAATACAAAAAATTAAATTAAGCACCCTAGAGAGAGATTGACAAGAATATTCAACCTATAGCACCAGATCAAAAGAACCTAAGGTCATATACTGCTTCACACGAGTTGGTGAAGATGCTACTAGCTTAGTTAGCATGACAGAATTTGAAAAAATGATTCTTCAAGAAGTCTGTGCTCGGTGTTACTTAAGAAGTTCTGCCAGAAAGAAACTCCATACTCTATGTTCAGACCTGTAACGACTGTGACATCATCTGTCTGCTTCATCTCATGAAAGCATGATCGAAGAGTTGCTCAAAATCTTATAGCTATAGCGAGATGCCAGTAGTAGTTTGTGCTAATGTTTAGAAACAGACGAATGACGAAGAGCTACTCTAGTACTTTGCACTGATATTTCAGGACAAATGAATAAAGCAGCTAGGGGATGTACTCATAATCAGTTAGCAAGTAAAAGTTGGTCATTCTCAGTACCAATTCATTCAGAATGAACCCTTCACCTGCTACCGACTGGAGTAGATAACCTTCAGAAATTGGTCCCAACGTCAATCCAAAACAAACGTATGCTTCAAGATTTAATCCAAATAAAGCTGCTGCGTCAAAATACAATGTCGAGTTGAATCCTGTTAACATGGTACATGGAGAACAAACGATTGAGTTTTTCATTGAAGAGGTTAACGCGTTTACAATAGAGGAGGGACTGCATCAAGTAGTTGTTATAAAATTTTCATATGGGAAGCCAGAAATTCAGGAATTACGATAGCTTATTCCTAAACAATTCGATATTAAAGGCTATTGTAATGTCGGACAACTTGAATATCGACATATATTGGTAAGGTGTGATCTCTTTGATGATTTTGTTCAGTTGCTATCAAGAACGACTGGATATGTTAAGGCAAAATGAGACGAATATTTCTTTAGGACATTCCCATGGATGATGGGATTTAATCCATGTGAAGAAACCTCAAGAGCAGTTGTTTCGATCTCAACGCCTGATCTTCCTGCTAATCTATTTGCGAAGAAATCCTTACTGTCTATAGTATCAGCAGTAGGCAAACCTTTAGCAGTGGACAAAGCGACACAAGATCGAACGCGACCAACTACGGTTAGGGTTAATGTGTTGCTCGACCCAATGGATAAACATCCTAAGAAAGTTAAGATTAATATTGTGGATGTCAGTTCAGGAAAAATCATTGAACATTATCAAGAGATTGTGTATGACAATCTTCCAAAATATTGTTCATGCTGCAAACACCAAGGGCATGATGAAAGATCATGCCGTTGGAGGATCGAGAATGGTAAGGCAGATGTAGTTGTTGTGGATGAACGGGAAGGTTTGGGCAGACTGAAAAAATTACAAGGTGATGCGAGAGATTTTCTTAATGCCAAAAGACTTGGACAACTGGAAGTAGAAGCAGCAGAAGAAACTTGGCTGCACAGTAGATTACACAAATTGATGGACGAAAACAATTTGGTATTCAGAACAATGACAAGGTTGTTAATCGAGCTGATATGGAGAAAAATGTAGGTGATGTTCCAAAGCTGGATAAGAGACCACATCCACCAGATCGAGATGTGCCTGCTAGGACAGCTTTAGCAAGGTTGTCCAATGTTGTAAGTCCAATTGTGCAAGCTTATGACAAGCTTGCTAGCGCTACAGCTATTTTGGCAACTGGACAGGTTCAAAGGATGATGTTGATCGTGTTGAGGAAGGTAATCTATATAGTAAAAATCACATTGATCCTAATAGTTACGTAGTAAGTCAGGTGCTGCAAAAATCTAGAGGGAACACAGTGTTGGAGTCTGCAGCAGCTATAGGATCAAAAGGTGATCATGCTGAGATTAATGCACAAGTAATTGATCAAGATAGTGAGGCTGTTGATCGAGCTGATGAACCTATGCAATTTAAGGCTAATGATCGAAGATATATGGGGCAGAGCTCAGGTGCTAAGGCTTCACAACTTGTAACTGAAGGTGAGGTCTAAAATCTGCGCAGTAAAATAACTGGGCAAATTGCAGCACCAGTCACCTGTAATTATGGTGAGACCCAGGTATTTGGAGGAGAAGACAGAAGAAGTAAAGGCGAGTTGTTGGAAGATAAGACTGGTAATCTAAAGGTTGATGATAAGGACAATGATCAAAATAAAAAAAGGAGAAGTTTGGAACGTGATAACCCCTAGAAAATCTTCTACAAAGAAAGGGTTGTCACCAAAATAATAGATCCAAGGTGTTCGACAAAAAGACACTAGCAGCAGCAGATTTTGTCGAGCAATCCAGCTGCTACTCTTCCAGTTACAAAATAATTTGAGCAGCAGCATAATAAAACAATTAATATAGTAGATGATGTTAATGAAACAACAAGTCCTAGGCAACAACAGCAAGATGTAGACAGTTACAAGGCAACAATCGCAGGTATAAAATATGAACAGTAGGAGCAGTAGCAGAATGCAGTGAATTTTGAATTTAGATAATCTGATAACAAAATAAATGACTTTACTGGATTTGACACTTGCACATGGTAATGTATTTTGCAAATGGTGGAAAGGTAGGTCTAAAAGAACAATATTTTTAAGGAGAGAAGAATAATACAAAGAAGAATTTTCCAAAAGAAGAATTACTCAATGGATTTCATGTCTACTTTCTTCAAGGTATGTTTGGGCATCGTTTAATAACAAATAAAGGATGAGAAAATTGCTTAAGAAGACTTACTTTTTCAAGGGATGATTCAATCTATTGATCACTTGAAGATGGTGATGAAGGCTGATCAAACACTATCTTTGCAAGTTGTGTGTATTTACTCCCTAAGTCATTATATTTATCCTCTAGCCCTTCCAAACGTCCTTTTAGTGATTCATTTTCTTTTAAAGTAGCATTCAGCTTTTCCAACAATGTACCTTTAGAGGAGTTACCACCTTTTAACTCCTTAGCGGTTATCCCACCACCAAATCCAACTACATGACTCTTTTGTTGAGGTCTGAAGCACCTTTCTACAACATCAATGTTTGTAAGGGACGATTCAGATTACACCAACTCTTTGATTTGATCCTGTAAAATAAAAAATTATTTAATTAAAATAATACAACACAATAAATAAATAATATAAATTGAAATCTATCATTAAACATACATATTTCTCACTGGTTTCAGGTTCGACAAGTTTGTTGTTCTTCTTACGAGTCTAAAAAAATAGTTGCCATATCAGGTGGATTACCATCTTTACCTCCCTTCATATTACAATAAACAAGTCAAAGAAATTTTTGTAACAAAGATGAGGTTTCTTAGTAGAATTATAAGATTTACTCACCAATTCATAAATGATCCCCCTAATCGGTTTACTACCCATACGATGAGGCATACTCAACTTAGACCTATTGACTGAGTTTCTTGTACTTGTCTCCTAAATTAAAAATATATCGAAAAAATTCTAGTTAGACACTTAATATAACACAATGTTAATAAATATCTATGAAATCATACCTTAAATTTTTCGGTAAAAAAATGCTCTTTGACCAGCCATACCCAATCACTCTTGTCTACCCCCTGTGGCACATCTTTTATAGCATAACAGAATGGCTTAGACTTAATATTCTTGTGCATCGATCCTCTCCAATTGTTCCATAACTTTCTCATATGTTTCAAGACATTATCTTGTTGATCATTTATGTCATCACTGTCAAATTTGTCCTACAATAGTTGCAAGTATCATTAAATATGAAACAACAACAACAACATACCCAGTGTAGTCCCTTGAAAGACAAATAAAAAAATAAAAGCCCAACTTCCCACATTGTATAAAAAGAAGAAGAGACTGAGTTAACATATTGTATTAACGAGTAGAGATGGAGAAGGCAAATCATGAAAGTAATGCTTTAAATCTTTACCGTAACAGCTTTCCACAAGTGTTGTAGCTTATATTCTTCGATGTCTGCCCAAGAGTGTACACACAATGGGCACATATTACGATCACGGACCAATATACCTAAATGTCTCGTAAATGAGGCTTGATGCTGCCTAACAACCCTATTATGGTAGAAAGTGACGCGCAACTTTTCTCCAGCTTTGAGTCCTGCAACTTTTTTGCACCTATTTGTTCCTCTCACTTTTTTTACCTTTTCAGATTCACATGACCCTGCAAATTTCAATTTAACCCAAATATAAAAATAGATATTGCACAATAATAACAAAAAAATCTTATAGCTTGAGATAATAAAATACTTATTTAACTTCTTTGTGCGCCCTGCATCTCTTATTCTTCATGAGAAAAACGAGTATCACCTTCAAATATTTGATCAAAACCAGGAGGCGCAACATTTTCTCCAACTCTGAGTCCTGCACCTTTTTTATACCTATTCATTCCCCTCACCCTTTTTACCTTTTCAGATTCACAAAGCCCTGCAAATTTTAATTTAACTCAAATATAAAAATAGATCTTGTACAATAACAAGAAAACAATCTTATAGCTTGAGATAATAAAATACTTTCACTTCTCTGAGTACCCAACATCTCTTCTTCTTCATGAGGAAAAAGATCAGTATCACTTTCAAATATTTGATCAAAACGAGGAGGCGCCACATTTTCTCCAACTTTGAGTCCTGCATCATTTTTACACCAATTCGTTCCTCTCAATTTTTTTACCTTTTCAGATTCACAAAACCCTGCAAATTCCAATTTAACACAAATATAAAAATAGTCCTTATATAATAACAACAAAAAAATCTTATAGCTTAAGACAATAAAATACTTATTTCACTTCTCCGAGTGCCTTGCATCTCTTCTTCTGCATGAGGAAAATGATCAGTATCACCTTCAAATGTTTGATCAAAATCAGGAGGCGCTACGTTTTCTCCAACTTTGAGTCCTGCAACATTTTTACACCAATTCGTTCCTCTGAGTTTTTTTTACCTTTTCATATTTACAAAGCCCTGCAAATTCCAATTTAACTCAAATATAAAAATAGTCCTTATACAATAACAACAAAAAAAATCTTATAGCTTGAGATAATAAAATACTTATTTCACTTCTCCGAGTGCCCTGCATCTCTTCTTCTTCATGAGGAAAAAGAGTATCACCTTCAAATGTTTGATCAAAACTAGGAGGCGCAATATTTTCTCCAACTTTGAGTCCTACAACATTTTTACACCAATTCGTTCTTCTGAGTTTTTTTACCTTTTCAGATTCACAAAGCCCTGCAAATTCCAATTTAACTCAAATATAAAAATAGTCCTTATACAATAACAATAAAAAAATCTTATAGCTTGAGATAATAAAATACTTATTTCACTTCTCCGAGTGCCCTGCATCTCTTCTTCTTCACGAGGAAAAAGAGTATCACCTTCAAATATTTGATCAAAACCAAAAGGTGCAAGACTATCATTATGAGTTAGGTTATTCATATCAGAAGCTAATAACTTAAAAGCTTTACTTTTGCCAATCAAATCTCATTGTTCAACATGTACTCTTACAGAACCTAATGCTCTAAAGCTTTGTCCTCACCCCATTGCTAAGGTACCAGGTGGAGCGTACACATGCTTAACAGTCTTCGGACTTGATTCCATTTTAGACTTCTGATATTTTGATGGATTCATGTCAACCTAGCACAAAAAGAAATTGAGTAACAGATGTATATCATGTCAGTATTATCATATATGAACATATGAAGGTCTTTGAAAGAAGCTAGGAAGTTACATGGCCATAGACAACAGTAATAAAGATAATTTACAAGAAACTGACGGATAGAAACCCGGAGATAACCAAATATTTAGCAAGTCATATTCATCATATAAGAACATATAATCAGTTAATATAGTTTTAGAATCTTTTTCTGAGCTTTTAAATCAAATGGAATCCAGTATGACACTTTCCTCATCACAAGTGAGTTGCCTAATTAAATAAAGGAGTTGATAAATAGCCAAACCTTCATGAGTTCTTTTCCTTTTCAGTTGTGAAGAATGATCTAACTCCTCTAAATCATCAATATTTTCGTGCAAAACCTCAAAAGTATCACGAGGTTGAACTTTTCGTACAACATGCCAACCTTTATTGGAAAGATCGTCAATGTAAAAAACTTGTGATGCTTGGTTGGCTAATACAAAAGGCTCTATTGTTTTCAAAAATCGATGGCGGTTAACAATTACAAAGCCATATTCATCTATTTTAATTCCCTTTTCTTGGTCATACACATCAAACCACATACATCGAAATAAAACTATTCTTTCTCCACTAATAAATTATAATTCTAGTATATCTGTTAGTTCTCCATAGTAATCAATGTTCTTATTCTCTTCATCTGTCTCTCCAATTACAACCACCCCGCAATTCTGAGTTCTCAAACCTTTATTATAATCTTTCACGTGAAATCTATATCCATTAATAAGGTAGCTTCGATGACTTATCACGTATGGCATGGGACCACGTGACAATGAGAGCAAATCTGCCATTTTTTTACTATCATTGCATTTGTGTAATCCTGCAACCTATCAAGATCAAGCATATAGTTTAGCAAATAATATTTACATACTTGGTTTGAAAAATATTAATATTAACTAGTACTCACTTTCTCTTTTAACCAACCAATGAATTGCCTATCAGAAGTTTCTTGAAAGGTATCAACTGGAGTTAGTGAAAACTCTCTACAATAATTAAAGCATAATAACATGTTATTTTAATTAAAAAAATAGAAAAGGTACTTAAAAGTAAATTATTGAAATAAGTCATTACTTACTCAATAAATGGTTGAATTTCATCACAATTCTTCAAAATATAAATATGTGCTTGCTCCAGTTCATTTGAATCAAGTTTGTGTGGTTTGCCACCTCTTAAAGCTCTTTCGGGATGAAAAAAATTGTTAAACCTCCATCAGATTCTATAATACCACCATAGTAATTTCGTTCAAGGCGATTAAACTTTGTTTCCATTGTATGTATATATCTTGAACATAAGGTCATACATTCAGTTGCTAAATATCCCTCTGCAATAGAATCTTCTGCGCAAGCCCTATTACGAATAAATGGCTTCATAAAGTAAATATGTCGCTCCATTGGATACATCCATCGATATTGAGAAGGTCCAGCAATCTTAGCTTCATTAGCTAAATGAATTGGCAAGTGCTCCATGACATAAAAAAATGTAGGAGGGAAGACTTTTTCTAGCTTGCACTCAGTTATTGGGATTTGGGCATCTATCTGCTCTAATTCATCCACACTTAAACATTTCAATCCAAGTACATTGAATAACAAAGACAACTCAATAAGCGGTTCACACACAGATTTGCATAGCATGGCCCGTAGAGCAAGTGGGAGTAAATGTTGTAAAAGAACATGGCAATCAAGACTTTTTAAACCTAAAATTTTACGATCTTTAAGGTTGACACACTGGGAAATATTTGATGAAAATCCATCTGGGACCTTTAAGTTCTTCAAGAAACTTAAAAACCCGTGCTTCTCTTCAGGAGATAACGTGTAACATGCCTTGGTAAGTCATATTTATCCCCAATTTTTATTGGATGTAATTCTTTCCTAATGTTCATTGCTTGCAAATCCAACCGAGTGTTTATGGTGTCTTTGTTTTTTCCTTTGATATTTAAGATTGTCCCCAAAATATTATCACATATATTTTTCTTAATGTGCATTACATCTAAGTTATGCCGCAAAAAAAGAGTTTTCCAATATGGGAGATCAAAGAAAATACTCTTCTTATTCCAATTATCACCCTTACTCTCATGTGATATTTTAATCTTCTTCTTTGGATCCTTTGTTAGTTGTAACCCATCTAAATCAGCCACTTGATCACGTATATCATCACCAGACAACTGTTTTGGTGGTAATCTTTTCTCCTTAGTGCCATCAAATGATACTTTATCATTCCTCCATTTGTGATTAAGAGGAAGAAAGAGTCTATGGCCCATATAACACTGTTTTTTTACAATTTTGTAACCTAATTGAGTGAGTTTCTTTATTGCAGCATGGGCACGCTAGTTTTCCTTTTATACTCCATCCAGACAAATTTGCATAGGCGGGAAAGTCATTAATGGTCCATAATAAAGATGCATGTAACACAAAGTTTTGTTTAGTTGACACATCAAAGGTCTCCACTCCAGATTCCCACAATTCCTTTAATTCCTCTATCAAAGGCTGGAGATAGACATCAATAGCATCTCCGGGACTCTCAGGACCAGGAATAATCATTGACAAAATAAAATTTTCTTTCTTCATGCATAGCCAAGGTGGTAAATTATAAGGAATAAGTACCACAGGCCAAATGCTACATGGAGTTTTGGAATTTCCAAATGGTTGAAAACCACCGCTAACAAGTCCAAGTCGAACGTTATGAGGCTCGGATGCAAAAGATTGATGAAGTCCATCAAACGTTTTCCACACTATTGAATCAGCTGGGTGCCTCATTATTCCATCATCAACTCTTTTGTCATGGTGCCATCTCATCAGAGTAGATATTTTCGAGGACATAAATAATCTTTGAAGTCTTGGCTTTAGAGGAAAATAACGTAAAATCTTGTATGGTATCTTTTTCCCACTTTTAAATTTGGTTTCCCCGCTAAGTTTATCCTCCTTCCATCTAGATGCACCATAAACTTTGCAAGACTCAAGAGACTTATCATCACTCCAGTATAACATACAATCATTCTTACATGCATTAATCTTCTTGTAAGAAAGCCCTAGGTGCCGAATTACCTTCTTTACTTCGTAATATGAATCTGGCAAGTTTGATCCATCCGGCAATAAATCTTCCTTCAAGACCTTCAACAACATTGTAAATGATGCGTTACTCCAATTACCAATACTTTTGATATGAAGCAACTTTACCAAAGTGGAAAGTTCAGAAAATTTTGAATCTTGGTACAATGGTTGATCAAAATCTTTTAAGATCCTATAGAATCTTTTTGCTTCAATATTTGGTTCCTCATCAAACTGCCCATCACCATCATTGTTCATATTGTCTCCTTCAAAAGTGGGATATAAATCTCTCAAAATTTCATGTATTTCACCTTCACCATCACCCTCCTCATTGATCTTATCATCTACAAATTCATAATATGAAGAAGAGTCACCTAATCTCTCCCCATGGTGATACCAAAGGTATAATTTTGGACCATTCCATGTACTATTAAATGTGACCTAACCAGCTCACGTGTTCCTGAAATTGCATGGACAACATATTTTACGTGTTTCTCCCAGTCTTTTAAAAGCATAATCTAGAAAGTTCTCCACCCCAAGTATGTAAGCGTTATCAAGTCGATCATGAATACGTTCCATCCATTGCTTATCAGGTGCCATAATCTGGTGTATGCACAAAATTAATATACATATATAGTCAACCAAAAAATATTAGTATGGTAATGAACATAAGCGAATAAAAACTTATTAGTCACCTTTACTAAGGAATATTAGTCGATCTATGTTCGAACATTATTTTTATAATCTGTTTGAATAATTTCTCACATCCACCATTTCACTGGCCTATATCCCATGTAACAACCTTAATTTTTACAATAAAGGATTAATAAATATGTTAAAGTTTTAGTAATTTTGAAAATTGAGAATATATTTTTGTAAGGATTTTATAAATAAGCTACAAATGAATTGGAATTCTTCATAAGAATCCTTCAGTTATACCGAGAATTCTAATATATTTCTTTTCATTTTTGATAGGTGCTAGCAAATGTTAATCATTATACAAGTGCCATCCTGGGAAAAAGAACTATACAATATGGATTTCATTTTAGAAATTCACAAATCTATACAACTGTTCAGATAAATTCCTTTGCACCAACAACAACAATTCCCACACTATGGTGTCTAAATTCCTTTGCACCAGAAGAAGAAAAGAGAGAGAGCGAGCAATCCACGCGTATATATGCCTTTCTGAATGTATAAATTGGTAAGTGCTTCAACTTTGAGACAAGATCTGGTATAATAATAGAATACCACTTACTTTATTATCTTATTAGTGAAGAACTATGGTTATTAGGAGCTGAAAATTGGTCATCTCCTCTGTCCCCTTTGCATCTCTTTATCCTTTGATTCTGAAGCTGGTACTTAGAATATAGAGATGCGAATCACCTTCTATTTCTGTATATTATCTACAGTTTCATTTTGAAGATTTTTCTTATCAATTAGCTTCATAAGAGCTGCCATTAAAGGAAACAACTAGAAGGCGGTGCTGACCAAACAAGAGAAGAACATGATGACATAATAAGTAAAGATGATTTGAATAATGAACCTGTTGGTTTTATGCAGAATAGTAGTACTACAGGTGTTAAAGGTGTTGGGAATGCTTCTCACATGGATCCTATTTCATCTAGGACTGATGTTAGAGGTGCTCGTGTAAATGAGCAGCAAGATGCAGGTGGAAGGGGCTTGGTATTGGCAGAAATTAATGGTGGAAAATCGCATGTTGATGGTCCACAATCAGCTGCTGTCAATGAACCTCATAATGTTGGTTCTCATTATGCAGGGCAAAATTCTGTTTCTGCAGCAATTGCTCCAGTTCCTGTTCCAGTTGCTGAAGCCCTTGCTAGAGTTGCTCAGGACTTGAAAGCTGCAAAAAATAATGTGGTTGAGCAAGCTTTAGCTGGAACTTCTAAAGGAATTGCGGCATACTCTAGAGTTTGATAGCCCCAATTAAAGGGTTAAATCTAGAGATAGTAATACCCGACTTGAGCCTACATTGCTTGTATAATTTCGGCACCCAATTGGTCTTGAGAAAGTCAACTCGGGCAAAGTCACTCAAGCTACCGAGAGGTATAGAGTGAGTAGCGTAGTGCATTGGCTATATCGTGATCCCAAATATAACAACTTTGTCTTAGATTCTAGATCCTGTCAAGTATTCACCTAGGGGGAAGTCACTTCCCTAGTGCCTCGTTACCTATTAGAAAACGTTTCAAGCAATTATTCTTTGTTTAATTCAGCAACTCAGTAGTATAAAAGTAGAAGTAATCAAAAGAACAATTATGATTGGAAGCGTAATTAAGAATATTTCTTATTGCTAGTTTATATAGGAATCCAATTCCCAATTCTAGCTCCTTGTGGATTCGATCC
The DNA here is from genome assembly GCA_026770625.1 of Nicotiana glauca. Classification (NCBI taxonomy): domain Eukaryota; kingdom Viridiplantae; phylum Streptophyta; class Magnoliopsida; order Solanales; family Solanaceae; genus Nicotiana; species Nicotiana glauca. Next base: position 84,759 of record MU708003.1, read on the forward strand.
CGTCCTTTTTGGGTAAAAGCTGGATCGACCGCTCTCGCCACTCCATAATGGTGTAGGGTTGGTCCCGATCACTTTTTGGCACTGTTGCTGGGGAGCTAACGGTTTTGGCTATCTATATAAATTGTTTTGTGTGTTGCTTTTCTTTCCTTATGTGATACTAACTTTGTGTGTGACGCCAATTCAGGTACAATATGGCGGCAAACAACAACAATTACCCTTTTAGAAATGTGATCCCGGGGAAGGAAGTTGATGACTTTGGTGAAGATGAGGTGCCTTTTGCACCTCAAGGACAAAGCAGAGGCTGCTAGGCTAATGCCAATGATAATATTCCAAACCGTCCCCCGCCACCTCCAAGAGTGGCCCCACGGGTGCTTCCCAATCAAGAATATGCCAGTGCAATTGTCCCACCCCGGATTTGGGCGGGCAATTTTCAAATTATCAATGTGATGCTGACCTTGTTGGAGCAGCGAGGATATTTCATGGGTGCTCCCGATCAGAACGCTTACAAGCACCTTATTTTGTTGATACATATTGGGGGAGCAAGCAAACAAACATGTTAGAGGATGCCTTGCGGTTGAGACTTTTCCCTTTCTCTCTTCGAGGGAATGCATTATATTGGCTGGAGAGACTCCCCAACCACTCCATCCATACATAAGATAAGTTGGCGGACAAATTCATTGAAAAATTCTTCTCACTGGGTCACATCGCAACTTTGAGGAATGAAATCTTATCTTTCAAGCAGGAGCCAAATGAATCATTATATAAAATTTGGGAGAGGTACTGGTCTATGGTAAATGAGTGTCCCAACAATGATATGACTAAGGCAATGATACAATAGACTTTCTACCGGGGGATTAACACCACTAACTAGTGCATATTGAACCAACTCGCTGGGGGCAACTTCATGAACACGCCGTATGATCAAGCATGTGAAATATTGGACGAGATGGCAGACACTTCTTCCGCTTGGCAAAGGAGAGCAAATGTGCCACAGGGTGACCCCACGTTCATTCACTTGCATAAAGAGCTTCATAATCATGGACAAGCAATAGCAGAACTTACAACAACAACGAACTAGTTAGCAAAGGCTCAATTATAATAGGTTCAAGCTCCCCTACAAGTAAATGCTATGGAAGGTGTCAATATGCTAGTGAACAAAAGAAGGCAAAGAGGCCAACAGAACCAAGGGAGTTCGGATCAATATGACCAAGACAGTGGTGGGTTCCAAGATGATGGCTATGATGAGCAGAATGAAGAAGTACAGTACGTGAACAACTATCAAGGCCAAAGGGGCGATTCTTCCAACCAACAACAGCAATGGAGATCCCAAGGCAATTGGGGTAATCAACAACAAGGGAACAAAAATTGGGGGAATAATAACTCAAATCCAAATTGGGGCAACCAGAATAATAATCAGAACAATCAGGGTAACTAGGGTAACAACAACAACAACTGGGGTTGAAACAATAATCAGGGTGGTTGGAATAATAATAATCAGGGAAATGGGGGGCAAAGATTTCAAAGGACCCTAATGTATAAACAACCAAACAATCCACCTCCATTCCCATCCCAAGGTCCTAGTTCATCCAACAATGACATGGGAAGAATTGAAATGATGTTTGAACAGATGATGAAAAGGAATGCTGACTCTGATGCTCAGTTGGCATCCCATAGTACCTCAATTAGGAACTTAGAGGCGCAATTAGGCCAAATCTTACAATCCTTGAATACTCACCCTAAGAGAGCTCTACCTAGTGATACGGTAGTCAACTCAAAGGGCGGGAACCATACCGAGCAAGCAGTGGCGGTAATTACAAAAAGTGGACGAGGCGGTGATGTGAATGCCTCCAAACACAAAGAAATTTTGAGTGATGAAGTTGAGTTGCAAGAGGATGAGATCCCTTTGGTGGTTGAGGATGTGATTGAATAGAACGTGAATGAAGAAGTGAGGATTGATATCAAAGATATCGAGGTGGAAACTCAGAATGACGTGAACCCTTAGGGAACACGTAATAGATATGGCAGAAATGGTTGTGCCTAAAGCCAAGGTTCCTTTGCCAAGGCCACCTCCACCTTATCCTCAAAGCTCGCGAAGCAAAAAAATGAGAACCAGTTTAAAAAATTCATTGACATGATGAAGAGCTTATCCATTAATGTGCATTTGGTGGATGCTTTAGAGTAAATTCCTGGTTATGCTAAATTCATAAAAGATTTGGTGACGAAGAAAAGATCCATGGACTGTGAAACAATCAAAATGACCCACCAAGTTAGTGCTATAGTGCATTCAATGGCTCCGAAGTTGGAGGATCCCGGTGCTTTCACCATTCCTTGCACTATTGGAAGTGCAGACTTTGCTAAAGCTCTATGTGATTTGGGGGTGAGTATCAACTTGATGCCCTACTTAGTTTTCAAGACTTTGGGTATTGGACAACCGAGGCCGACTTCCATGATGTTGCAAATGGCAGATAGATCAATGAAGAGGCCCTTGGGTATAATTGATGATGTTCTCGTCAGGGTGGACAAATTTATTTGCCAACTGATTTTGTGATTCCTGACTGCGAGGTTGATTTTGAGGTGCCTACAATCTTGGGAAGACCTTTCCTTCCAACTGGGAAGGCCTTAGTTGATGTGGAATCAGGGGAACTCACTTTCCGAGAGGGTGATGAAAAAGTGGTCTATCATGTGTGTAAGTCAATAAAGCAGCCCAACTGTACTGAAGTGTGCTCATTTGTGGATCTTGTCATGGCAGTGATAATTGATGATACTATTACAATGATCAATGTGGAGTACCCTCTAGAGGCGGTTTTGTTGAATCTTGATGTCAATGAGGATGAAGGCCAGGTGGAGTGTGTCAATGCTTTACATGGAATAGGCTCTTACTCTTATGAGCTTCGGAGGCTCTATTTGGATTCTGAGAATAGGAAGACTCCACCAACAAAGCCCTCAATTGAGGAACCTCCGGTGTTGGAGTTGAAGTCGTTGCCTCCACACCTCAGGTATGAATTCTTAGTCCCTAGTTCAACTTTGCCAGTTATTCTTTCCTCTTGTATTACTAACATGCAGGTAGATGCCACATTAGCGGTGCTCCAAAAGCGGAAGAAGGCAATTGGATGGAATTTAGCTCATATTCGGGGAATAAGCCCCGCCTTTTGTATGCACAAGATGTGAGGCCCGTGAAAGATTTTTTTCTATAAACTCGAAAGTTCGTAGTGACAAATTAGGAATATCAGTTAGAAATGTGTAAAATTCTTCGCATCGAGCTTGCGAGCCGCAGTTAGGAACCTTTTTGGACTAAGCTATGCATCAAAAAGTCAAGAAATTATGTTTTCTAGAAAAGTGCAATTTTGCGATCGAGAATGCTGTCGCCTATCAGGTATGCGGACCGCATTTCTACCGCAGAGTGAGTCAGTGTGATGGCCAAATTTGAAGTCAACTATGCGGTCAATTATACGATCGCATAACCAAAGTGCGGACCGCATAGTCGTTGCATAATTTCCTAGGGATTTTGTGAAGGACAACTTTGCAGTGTATTATGCGACCATAGAACATGAATGCGGACAACATTTCTGCCACAAACCTAGTCAGTGTGTCTAGTTTTTTGGAGAATTTTTGCGGTCCATTCTACGGATCACATTTCGACTTTGTGATCGCAAGTGCGACCATAAATCTGACTCGGGACTCTTATTTTCTAAATTTTAAAATCCGACCCCACCCCATTAAAAACACCACAATAGACCATTTTTTGTTATTTTCACAACATAGAGAGATAGAGAGGGAGTGACCTCCATCAAGTCCTCTCTAAATCCTTGCCCCAAATTCTTGAAGATTATCAAGTAAAGCAGCTGGGTCTTCATCCTAAGAGGTGAGAACTTGTTCCCTAACTTATAATGTCGAAATTTCATCTAAAAATGAGTAATCAAGGGTGAGTTCATGGGTATGGGAATTTACTATCTTGCATTATCTTGCATGCATGAGTAACAATGGGGTATGGGAAGATTATGAGTTAAAAAGATGGTAATTGGGGTAGAAAGTAATAAAATCTCTCACAAAAAGATCCAAAAACCACAATGTACACCTAGTGTTTGACAATATGCTCAAATGAGCTAGAATCTTAGTCGTATCTCTAATTCTTGGCTAAATTTATGGCTCTCATAAAATAAATTGAAGTTGCTAGGGAATTCCGGAATTTATTGTAAGGAATTAAGGGAGACTCCATTGAGGTATGTATGGCTAACCCCTTTCTTTTTAGTGTTGAATTCTTAGTGTTCAAATGGTTGGCTTGAAATTTCAAATTGACTCCACTTGATTGATTGCATTAATGTGTTGGGTGACGGACTTTCGTTCAACATTGTTCTATGTGCTTATTTGAAATCATGATAATTGATAAGGTGATCATGTCTTTCAAGTGTTCATTATTTTCTTAAGCATGTGCATTCCTTGTATGATAGCCCTTGACAAAGGAATGATAAAATTACATGAACGAATTGACAAAGGGAAGACTTGTATTGTGTTGATGTATCTAAGTGCCAAGGAATAAATAAATGAAAAGAGGTGTTGTACCAGGTGTGGGAAAAAGATGGAAGGAAATGGGAAATAAAGAGTAATTAAAAGAGGTTATGTCCCAAGTGAGATGGCTTAGCTGATCGGTCCGAGATCAGACGTCATGATGTACACATGGTGGCATTTATATTGGGTTTCGGAACATTATTGTGAATATGAATATGTCTCACTTGGGATGGCTTAGCCGGTCGGACCGAGACCGGACTCTGTGTAAAAAGCCTGCATTGGTATTATATTTAAGATGTGGTATTTGGCACTAAAGAATATTAACCTAAAAGAACGGAAAGACTTAACCAAAATCATGTGAAACTTATTTGGTGCTCCTCCTTGAAATTCTATGATGTAATTGTCGAAAATATAACTGTCTTCCATTGGTTCACTGTTCATCCTATAAAGAATTGTGTTTGCCTTACATACTAGTACTATTCGACAGTACTAATATCCCTTTTGCTGGGGGCGCTACATCTTTGAATGGATGTAGGTTGTTCCATAGTTGATAGTGCCGATCACAGATAGTGGTGCACCCTTGTTCTCTTCACAGCTTTCTTGGTGAGCCCCCATTCCTCCCAGGGGTTTGCAGCACTTTTTTTTGTGTAAGTTATCACATTTTGAGGTACTGCCGAGGCCTTGTCGCCGGCATCATCAATTTGGTCCCTTGTATCCTTAGAGGCTATATAGACATTTCTGCGGGTCATGTATGGGTGCCCGGGGGGNTTGTCAATTGTATGTACTTTTGGGAACTAAACTATGGCATGTACTAAACTATAACTGTATGGAACCTTGGAAGCCTAATTACGGTTTAATATTGTGTTATAAAATAAGACATCTATGATCGAATGTAAAACCCCTTTTATTCTTCAATTGCACTAAACGGAATTAGATCTCGTAACTCTATAGAGTTGGGTAGGAAGTGTGTAAGGCCCCGTGAAAACTTGTACTCAAAAATTAAAAGCTCGTAGTGCCAAATTATGAATATGTGTTAGGAATGTGTAAAGTGTGGACCCTTTTGTACTGATCTATACATTTAAAAATCAAGAATCAAAATTTTCTAGAAAAGTGCAATTATGCGATCTAGAATGCGGTGGCATACCTAGTACGTAGACCACATATCTGCCGCAGAGTGAGTTAGTGTGTTGGCCAAAATTGAAGTCAAATATGTGGTTAATTATGCAATCGCATAATCAAAATGCGGATCGCATAGTCGTCGCATAATTTCCTTGGGATTTTGTGAAGGTCAGTTCTACGGTGGACTTTGCGACCGCAGAACATGAATGCAGACCGCATTTTTGCCACAAACTCAGTCAGTGTGTCCAGTTTTTGGGGAGCATTTCACGGTCCATTCTACGGGCCGCATCTCGACTTTGCGATCGCAAATCTGACTCGAGGCTCCAATTTTTTAAGTTTTAAACCTGACCCTCTATCGTTATATCCGGTGTAATAGCTCATTTTGAGAATATTTCCTAATGCTTCTAAGTGAGAGAGAGGGCTCTAAGAGAGGGAAAGTACTTCCCATCAAACTACTCCATGAAACCTTGTTAGATCATTGAAGATAATCAAGTGAAGGACCTAAAATTTCATCCCAAGAGGTAAGACTTTATCACCTTAGCTCTTATTTTTACACATAGCTATAAGGGATCATTAGTGAGATAATTCATGGGTATAATGGGGATTACATCGCATGCAGGAATTCTTGAAGAATATGGGTAATTATAAATGAAGATGCATGGAGGATGGGCTAGTGTAATCTTGCATAAAAGAACCATAAAGCCTTAATGAACACTAGATGCTCGATAAAATGCTTAAGAGAGCTTAGATTATGATCCTTTCTTGATTTTGAGTTAAATCGTGCTGCATTGCTTAAATAGATTGAAGTGCGAACACCGAAACATTATAGGATTAAGGAAAGCTCGATTGAGGTATGTATGGCTAAAACCCCCTATTATTAGAAATTGAGCTCCGTTGGCATTTACGCAAGTGTGGTAAGACTAGAATTGGTTGATGTATTGATTGTTATTTCACAATAATTGATTTTATATATATATATATATATATATAAATGAAGGATGTGCCTCAATGTGATTAATATTCTATTCTTTATATTTAGAGAAGTGTGAAGAATACAAATCATGTGTTGAAATGCCTAGGCTATAAGCCAAGATTAAAACTGAGATTATTATGTTAACTATATGAAAACTTACCTATGCTTGCAACTTGAATTGCTTATGTGTGCCTATGACCATAAAATTGCAAGATGGACATTGAAAGTGGAATGATGTGATAGCTGTGGCCCTAAGTGCTAATGAATTTATGTGATCTATATGAAATAAAGATTCAAATGAGATGATTGATGAGAAAGGAACAATGCCTGGGTAAGGCGGCCTAGCCGATCGGGCCATGATCGGACACCATGCCGCACACATGGTGGTAATGTGCAAACATTGAATTCCGAAAAGGTAAATGAAATGATGATTTAGGTATATGTCTCAAATGAGGTGACCTAGCCGATCGGGTCGTAATCGAACTTCGCTCAAGAAAGCGGTGGTGTTGAGAACAGTGATGAACATATGAAAGAAATGCCCCAAACTAAGTTATGGAAATTATGTGGAAGATTATATGGTTCATTTATGTGATGATGTGGTGTCCGGTTAAAACCTATGATTTACTCTTGTGGTCTCCTTTTCTTGCTTGATAGTTCTTTATAGTAAAATGGTATTTAGTTATACATACTAGTACTATTCCATGGTACTAAAGTTCCTATTGCCGGGGGCGCTACATTTTTTTAAAAATGAATGTAGGTGGCTCCATTGTGGATAGTGCCGGTCGCGCGTAGCAGATTACCTTCTTCTCAAAGTCTTGGTGAGCCCCTTCCTCCTTCAAGGGGTTGTATTGTATATCTTTTGTTGTTGTGGACTTTGATTTTTGAGGTATAGCCGGGGCCTTGCTGCCGGCATTGTCATACTTATCTTTTGTATCCTTACAGGCTCCATAGACATATGTGTGGGTTATGTATGTGTGTTGAGGGGTTCATGAACTATGTTGTAATTATAAACTCATGCTATCTATAAACTGTAATTTATGGGAATTTCGGAAACTATCTTTAACTACAGTTTAAGCCTGTAATATGAAATGAATTAACATGGTTGAATGTACCACCTTTTCCTTGCTTAAATAAGAAAGAAACATGGCTATCTTATTCATGAAGAGTGGGGTAGGAAGTGTGTGATGAGTCTTGCTTGGTTGGGTTCACTCGATCGAAGCACCGGTCGCGCCTCCCGAGGTTGAGGCGTGACAAAGTGTTCAGGTAAGGCTTGCTCGATCGGGTTTCTTCGATCGTGCGCCGGTCGTGCTCCCCGAGTTCGGGGCGTGACACAAGATTATTCTTGAAAATGATGCAAAGCCCTCCTTGGAACGTCAAAGGAGGTTGAACAAGGCAATGCAAGAAGTTGTGAAAAAGGAGGTGATCAAGTAGTTGGATGTCGGTGTTGTGTACTCCATCTCTGATAGTTCTTGGACTTCGCCGATGCAATGTATGCTAAGGAAGGGTGGTATGAACGTGGTGACAAATGCGCAAAATGAACTGATTCCTACCCGTACAGTCACTAGATGGAGGGTGTGCATGGATTACCGTAAGCTAAACAAAGTGACCCACAAGGATCGCTTTCCATTAGCTTTCCTTGACCAAATGCTTGATTGACTTGCTGGGCGTGCCTACTACTATTTCTTGGATGGGTATTCTGGGTACAACCAAATCTTGATTGCTCCGGAAGACTAGGAGAAAACTACCTTCACTTGCCCATATGGTACCTTTGCCTTTTCTAGGATGCCATTCAGGTTGTGTAATGCATCGGCTACATTCCAGTGGTGTATGATGGCCATTTTCACCGACATAGTGGAAGATATTTTGGAGGTGTTCATGGTAGACTTTAGTATTGTCGGTGAGTCATTTGATGAATGCTTGAAGAATCTTGATAGGGTAGCCCGGTGTGAAGAAACCAATCTTGTGCTCAATTGGAAAAAATGCCACTTCATGGTTGAGGAGGGCATAGTTCTTGGCCATAAAATTTCAAAGCATGGTATAGAGGTGGACAAAGATAAAATAGAGGTGATTTTAAGGCTTCCTCCCCCTACTTCTATCAAGGGGTTAGAAGTTTTCTTGGGCATGCGGGGTTCTATCGGAGATTTATCAAGGATTTTTTGAAGGTAGTGAGTCCTTTGTGAAAGCTATTGGAAAAGGATGCTAAGTTTGTGTTCGATGAGAGATGTATGCAAGCTTTTGAACTTCTCAAGGGCAAGTTGATCATCACTCCTATTATTACCACTCCCAATTGGAGCTTGCCTTTCGAGCTCATGTGTGACGCGAATGATGTTGCGGTTGGGGCGGTCTTGGGTCAAAGAGTGAATAAAATGTTTCACCCAATGTATTATCCGAGCAAAACAATGAATTATGCTCAAATGAATTACACGGCAAAATTTCTGTCGTATCTCATGGGAGCCAAGGTCATAGTTTATACCGATCATGCCGCACTCCGATACTTGATGAAAAAGAAGGATTCCAAAGCTAGGTTGATGCGATGAGTCTTGTTACTTCAAGAGTTTGATTTGGAGATTATGGATCGGAAAGGTAGTGAAAACCAAGTGGCATACCACTTGTCCTACTTGGAGGAGGAGGGGAGGCCTTGTGATGGCCTAGAGATCAACGATTCATTTCCCGATGAGCAGCTACTTTCTGTGTCAGTGAATGGTATACCATAGTTTGTGGATGTTGCTAATTTCCTTGTGACTGGTATTGTCCCGTGTGAGCTCTCTTTTAACCAAAGAAAGAAGCTTAAATGTGATAGTTTGGATTTTTATTGGGATGAGCCGTACTTGTTCAAGATTCACACTGACAGTGTGACCCGGAGGTGTGTCCCTGAAGAGGAGATTGAGTATCTTAGAGGCTTGTCATTCCTCTCCCTATGGCGGTCATCATGGTGAGGAGAGGACAACTTTAAAGGTTCTTAGTTGTGGGTTTTGCTGGCCAACTTTGTACAAGGATGCAAGTGAACTTGTGAAGAGATGCGACGAATGTCAAATAGCGGGAGGAATTTTGAAGAAGGATGAGATGCCTCTCAATACTATTCTCGAAGTTAATATTTTTGATGTGTGGGGCATTGATTTCCTGGGACCATTTGTTAGTTCATGTGGCAACACATATATTCTAGTGGTAGTTGACTATGTTTCAAAGTGGGTTAAGGCTGTGGCTTTACCCAATAATGAGGCCTGAAGTGTTGTTGCGTTTCTCAAAAAGAGTGTTTTTACTAGGTTTGGCACTCCGCGAGAAATCATAAGTGATGGGGGGTCCCATTTTTGCAATAGAGCTTTTGACACTTTGCTTGCAAAGTATGGTGTCAATCACAAAGTTTTTACTCCTTATCATCCTCAGGCGAGTGGCCAAGTTGAAATCTCAAACAGGGAAATCAAAAGTATATTGTCAAAGATGGTCAATGCAAATAGGACCAATTAGTCAAAGAAATTGGATGATGCTCTATGGGCTTATAGGACTCCTTACAAGACTTCGATTAGTATGTCTCTGTACTGGTTGGTGTTTGGGAAAGCTTGCCATCTTCCGGTTGAGTTAGAGCACAAGACCATGTGGGCTTTGAGGAAGCTGAATCTTGATGGGATGTGGCAGCAAATCTTCGTGTGGAGCAGCTTAATGAACTTGATAAATTTCGATTCCATGCCTACTCCAGTTCGTCCTTGTATAAGGATAAGATGAAGTACCTTCATGACATGTATGCTCGCAGCAAGGATTTCAAAGTGGGTGATTTGGTTCTCTTGTTCAATTCTCGGTTACGTCTGTTTCCGGGAAAGCTTAAGCCAAAATGGACTGGACCTTTTGAAGTGGTGCTTGTGACTCTGTTTGGTGAACTTGACTTGAAAAACAAAAATGGTGAGATCTTCAGAGTTAATGGGCATAGAGTCAAGCACTATCTTAGCAAGATTGATGACAGCCACGTGGTGGTAATGATCCATCTAAAGTGATTTGATGGTAACCTGTGTCATGCCACGATGTTAAATTGGGCGCTTCATGGGGGCAACCCATGTGTCTTTATTTTTGTTTTTCTTTGATTTTCTTTTTAGTGTAGGATTTGCTTTTAGACTAACTGGGTTTTGAGATGTGTGTAGGGTTATTTTGATGCACTGCAAGACCAAGATGGAAAAATGTGCACTCTCTAAAGTTTGCACTGCAGTCGCAGTGCATTTTTCGCGGCCTTAATGGCCTTAGTGTGTGTGGGGGGGGGGGGAATTTCAATGCGGTTCGCAGTGGTGAATAGTTACAAATGGGAGTTCTCTGAAGTTTGTCACCGCGGTCGCGTTGCATTTCTTGCGGTCTGTGGTGGCCTACTGCGGCTTCGGAGCTTTTCATGCTGTCCACACTGATATTCTCCCAATTGCTGCTTGTGGTAAACCACCGCAGTCCGCGGTGCATTTTATGCGGCTGTGGTGGGGGTAGGTACAGTGGGTCCCAGGTCCTTTTTCTATAAATAGGACCTCAGGCTTTCATTTACAACTTTTCGATCCTTTGCTTTCCGCATAGAAAAAAATCACTGTTCATCAAGCCCTAGTCATGCTCTAATCTTCATTCATCTCTACTACATCTCATTACTGGTACTTTTAATCTTTCCCTAGTTTTTAACTTTGTTTATTTTCTTTTAATTAGTTAGTTTCATTTCTTTTTGTTCTTTTTTTCTTTCAATTTGTAGCGTAGGTTTCCATCATGCCATTTAGATTAGGATTAATTAGTGAAAAATGATGATTAAATACCTAGGGGCTTTATAATGAGTGAATTTAAGCTAAAAATGAGAAAAACATTAAAACCCTAGGTTGGTATTGCTGAGTACTGTTGACTGCGGACCGCAATGGATTTTATTTGGTCCGCGATGCCTCTTTACGGCCGCAACTATTTTTATGTGGTCCGCGCTGGAAAACTTTAGAGGAGTCTTTAGTCGGGACCGCGGCCACGGACAATTTTTTGTGGTCCGCGGTGCCCTACCATGGCTGCAGACCATTTCTTGCGGTCTGCAATACCCTGATTCAGAGAGTGGATAGTCTGACCCCCACCTTATTACGGACCGAGGTGCTATTTTGTGCAATCCGCGATGGTTTGCTTTCCTGCATATTCTTGACCGCTACTTCTGCTATTGTGATACTAACAAGTTTTAACTGAATTCCACTTACAGACAATGGTCAAATCATGAGGTGGTGGTGACAAACAAAAGTGAAAAGCTGAGTCCTCCCGATGTAGGGGATGGGGGACAATTAAATTGACCCCTCAAGCTCGAAAAGCAATTGGAGAGACAAGAAGACTAATCAAAGCTATAGATAGAGCTGCTTCCCACTCAGAGGAAAGTGAGTATGTACCTTCCCAGGAGGCATCTGAGTCTGATTCAGTGCCTAAGTACATTCCTGATTTCCCGAAGAGGTTGAGATTGAGAGATGAACCTACCCCTCAGGGCTCTCCCACTGCTCAAGCTTCAATCCAGATTTCTTCCGAGTCGTTTGAGGGATTAGCTGAGAGAAGTGACAGTGCCTCTTCTACCTCACCTACAATTTCACCACCCGGTGAGGATCCCTTAGCAGAAGAAGGTGGGGGTGTGCCCCAAGTAAGAAGGGTGGAGAGAACCAGGAAACCGGAGGCTTGGCAAGATAGATTATTTAGTGAATTGACATACCACAAGTTCAGAGAATGGTGGCCCAAGAGGAAGTTGATACTTGAATGGACTTTCATTGATAGGGACCTTTTACCTCACAACCCTAATGTGAGGAGGCGGTTCAGAGAGAGAGTGGGCAGGGAATACTTCACAGTCAATGTTGATGATGCAAATGAGCACCTAGTTAAGGAGTTCTACACTAATGTTGCCCATATCAAAAAGGGCACTAAAAGTGACTAAGGTTCGGAACTTGAATGTGAAGTTTGATGTGCAAACAATCAATGACTACCCGGGCTTTATGGAGGAAGATGAATCACTATATTTAGAGAAGGTAGCATTGGGTGAGGCAACTCGTCTGTGGTTAGCAGAATACCTAGCAATCTCGAGTACCACCCTAGCATGGTTGACAGCAGGAGTCCAAATTTTGAGGAGGACTCTAAAATTCAAAGCAAAGGGTTGGGAGACGTTCGTATGTAGGAGGTTGGATCCCACTACTCATGAGAACTCTCTGCCTATGTCTCGGGCAATCTTGGTGGCTTCTATCAAGGCGGGGTACCCGATCAATGTCGAGAATGTGATATATAGGGTGATCACATGAGTGGTCAATGAAGGTGATAGATCATATACCTTCCCACATTTCCTGAATATGTACTTGATGACTTGGAGGTGGAGAAGAGGAAGTTTGATGTGAAGGTGAAGCCAAAGGCGCCTTTTTCCTTGTACAACTTGCAAAGTGATGACAACCCCAAAGGCAAAGATCCTGAAGGCAAATCCACTGCTTCTAGTGGCCAGTCTGAAGAGCTAGTAGTAGTAGTAGCTCCTTCTCAGCCCCTCAGCTACCCCAGATACTGCCCCAGGACCCTCTACTACCTCTACCCCAGATATCCCCTCCTCTTTAGCCTATCCATTGACTGCCCACCATTTGAGCCAAACCCTTGCCAGTATCAATAACTGGATGCAGATAGCTACTTTTAAGCTGCCTGTGCTTTCTACCTTGGTGGCAGCCCAGTCTGTACCCCCTCAGCCACAGATCCCACAGTAAGTGGAGGACACTCTCAAGGAGCTTTTTGACAACCAGAATGTAAGGCCCCGGAAAATTTTGCTAGGCGATATATGATTTTGTGCTACATAGTCTAATTATAATATTTTATGTGATATTAACATGGTTTAAATCAATTGGATTTGGAAAATATGTATAAAAGTCTTATGGTAAGTAATTTGGGGTCCAAGTAAAGGCCTAAGTCTAAGGAAAATTGGAAACGTTCATAATAGGCTAAGATTTCAATTGAGTTCGCACAAGCTCCCACTTTAAACGAGCCTATATAATTAAGTATATGGTTTTATGTGATTAACAACATATTATATGAAAGGTCTTTGAGTCTAGTTTCCAACGCTTCAAACCGTTTATCATTCGGATATTCCTACATAAAGTTATGACCAAATTACCAAAGCAGCGTAGAAAATTGCACTACCACGGCGCCCGGCGCGCTGCGCCAGTAGTAATTCCAGTATGGTCCGAAATTTCATTTCCAGACACATTTTTCGCAGACGCCCCGTGCCCCGCGGCGCGACAGTACAAAAAATGGGTTTTTAAGACCCGAAACCCATTTTATTTAACTCAGTTGAGGGTTTATTTTTGGGTATTTTTCTTGCATTTTAGAGAGATGGGAGAGCATTTTTAGAGAGAGAAAGAGGAATAGGTGTTATGGTTCATCAAAATCTTGTCCAAACCTTGAAATCCTTCAAGTTCTTCATCAAAGAGGTAAGAATTTCTCTTTCTCCAATTCTTCAATTTCGAAATCTAACTAGAAAAGGATAATTAGTAAGATGATTTTTGGATGTGAGAATATTAGTTATTGATGCATGTACAAATTAGGTTTGTGGAAATATTATTGTACTTAAATAAGTAAAGATTGGGTTAGGGAATGAAGGAAATCTTGTAAAAGAGATTTTAAATCAAGATGCTCAACTAGTATTTGATAAAATGCTCAAATGAGCTAGAATTATGAATATCTTCCTAATTTGTGTTCAATTTTATTATGTCTCAAAGTAGATTGGGATTGCTAGAATTTCCGGAACATTGTAGTAACTTAAGGAAAAGCTCTTTGAGGTATGTATGGCTAACTTTAACCTTTGTAAAGTCACCTTGTTTGGAGTACGAGTATTTGGTATGTGTTTCCTATGTGGACTATTTGTGAATCCTTGTGAACGTTGTTAGTTAAGTCTCCCGATATAATTGTGTAAGTAAATAGAAACAAACCAAGTGTGTCTGTGAATGTGTTTATGTGGTAAAGTTGTATAAAAAATGATGGAAAGAAACCGTGATTGATGAGATTGAAACAACTATGATAATATCGTATGTGACTTGTTGTGGGCAATTATCGTTGTGACTTAAATGGTATGTGAGCTGTTGTATATAATGGAAATGGTATTGATGGTTATGAAAATTCTTTGTGAATTGTTGTTGTTGATGTGTGAATTGTGATTGTTCGGTGGGATCGGGTTGCACGCCGCAACACGAAGTAATAAGGTATGGGTTGTGGTGATAAGGGTGACCGAGGTAATAAGGGTGCCTGAGATAATAAGGGTGGAAAAGTGATCATAATCACTATTGAAATGAAAATTTATGAAACTCTTAAGTATGAAATGATGTTGAAAGGGGAAAAAGGAGAGATTGTGAAACTTGTTGGTCTTGGTTGTTCCTTTCATGTGCATTTGATTGTTGATTCTATTACTGTTTGTTATCTATGTATTGATTGATCTTACTTGGGGTAAAATTTGTTCATACATACCAGTACAATTCAAATATACTGACGTCCCTTTTGCCGGGGGCGCTACATTCTTGTTATGATTGTAGGTGATTCTATGGCAGGTACTCCAGTCCACCGACAATAGCACCTCCTCCATCTTTCTGTTAGCTGTATTGGTGATCCCCTTTCCTCTCAGGGCCTTGCGTGGCTCATGCCGCTTTTCTTTTCGGAGTCTTATTTTGGTATTTGTGTAAGGTATAGCTAGAGCCTTCTCGCCGACAAGTATTGGTTAAGTTTCTAGTATTCATAGAGGCTCTGTAGACACAATGTGGGTGGTGTACAAAAGTATTTTGTGTAGTAATGGTACGGTTCAGAATCGTGGTCCACGTTGGTAAATGTTGTATGTATTTTTGCAAGTACTTGGTATCAAATGTTGGAGTGATAAAAAGTAGAAATGAACTCAAGTTGTAAGTTTATGCTTAAATCTTAAATTGCTATTTCACAAGAATAATGTATATTGAAATCACGGGGTAACACGTGGGATAGGAAAGGCAATTCCAGGTCCGCTTGACTGGGGTCCTTCGGTTGAACGCCGGTCGTGTCCCTCAGTTTTGGGGCGTGACACAAAAGAAGCTCTTGGAGAACCAACAGTTGATATTGGATGCTGTAGGTACTCATGGGAAAGAACTAAAGAGCTAGCAAAGGAAACTAAGAAGTTGAGAAAGACTCGGGCATCAAAGGAGTCAGTGAAGGAGTTGAGAGTCGAAGTGGAGAGAATAAAGGCTGTTGATCAATTGCCCTTGGAGCTCCTATTGTAAGATCTGACCCCAGCAGTCTAACCCGAGCAGGAGCAGTATGTAGTGAGGGCACCAAAGAGGAGAAGGGTGATCCCCCATATTGATGATGTAGTGATCGAGCTGGTGGAGCCTCAAGAAGGTTCCTCTAGCCAGCCCTGGGTTCCAGTACAGGCCTAGATCCCAGTGCAGACACAGGTTACAAGGCTCCAGTCACAGGTTCCCGAGCTGTCAGAGGATCCAGGGACCCAGGCTCATGATCACATGTAGACCCAAGACCAATAGAGACTATCTTTTTTGTTTGAGCTATTTTTGGTTAGTTAGCATTGAGGACAATGCTAGCTTTCATTTGAGGGGGGTAGCCCTATTTTGATGATACTGGGTTGTAAATATGATACTACTTTCCTTTTATTATGCTTTTATTTTCACTTTTGGTATGTATATAATTTTACTATATTTCACTTTTCGTATTTTGCAACTTTAGTCTGTATATAAAGTTACTTTCTGATGTATATATTCATTCCCTCTTATGTATATTCATCTAAATCACCTCTTGTACATATTCATTTTACTTTTCGCATTTTTCTTTCATAGCTTCTTATTTCATTTTGGTAGCTTCTTATTTTGAGTTTTTTTTGTTGTTCAAATAAGCTTTTGGTTTTTTTAATGCCATAGTTCTTTCCAAAGGTGGAATTTGTGTGAATCGGGTGGCTCCTCCCAATGATGGATGGCGTGACAACCTTCTTAAGGGTTTGATTCTGTTTTCTTTTTGTTTTTGTGTAAATAGTAGCTAGTGAGTAATAGTGTCTCAAGCAAGGCTTCACTTGGGCCTAACACATTTGCCTTTGATCCTATGGTCAAAAACAAATTGGTATGTATAGGATGGTGATAGTTGTGACCTTGAGACTCTTGTGTTGGTTGACAATCATCAAATGGTTTTTCGGGACCATGTATGTTGCTCAAATCTTAGCTAAGGTCATTGTGGGCCCTCAAATCTATCTCTATAGCAATCCTATAGCTTGTGTGATGAGAATTTGAATTGCAAGTCCAAGTCCCATGTCATTATGTTTAGAACTTGCCCTGAATGTTTGTCTAGGCGAAATCCTAAGTTTATTTTGACTTGAGAAGTGATTATAGGCTCTCCTTGATCCGAATGATATCTTGAAAAC
This sequence comes from Nicotiana glauca, assembly GCA_026770625.1. Taxonomy (NCBI): domain Eukaryota; kingdom Viridiplantae; phylum Streptophyta; class Magnoliopsida; order Solanales; family Solanaceae; genus Nicotiana; species Nicotiana glauca. Next base: position 101,726 of record MU708003.1, read on the forward strand.
ATCCATAGCCTACCAATGATAATGTCCCTAATCAACCCCTTTGAGCCATATCCCTTTTTCCTTCAAAAAACCACAATACAAGTCTTTACCCATTTTGAAAATACCCTCTCTTGGCACCCAATCTTTCCTTAGCACATGGCAAAAGCATAAGTTTGGGGGGAAAGATGAGGAATGCAACAAAGTGGTAAAAGGTACAAAAGCGAAGAAAAGGAAAGGCAAAAAGAAAAAGAAAAAGAATCAAAAAGTCAAAAAGAGTGAACAATATAGAATAAATGAAGGGATTCAACAAAAGTAAAGTGATGAAAGGCGTGGAAAGCTTAGAAAGGAGAAAAAGGTTTGAAATGAACAAGAAAGAGTGACAGTGTGTCTCTCTAACCCCTAAGAAAGAAGTAAATGACTTAAAAATTCAAGAGAATGTGTGCCAAAATAAAGCAAATGATATGCTTAAGGGAAGATGGAACCTACTTAGACCAAATATTTCCTACCCTGAACCAAAAGCCTTCACTATATCTCCACAAAAGCCCTATAAGATCTTGAGTTGAATGAAGCTTACATTAGTGGTGACTCATATAAGGGTCAAGCTTATGGTACTTAGGGCCGGACTTGTGACCTTTCTTTAAGATAGATGAGTTTCTTTTCCACAATCCTCACTCTGATTTCTACAGCCTAAAAGTGAGGTTTGGTTGTGGAGAGTTGAGGAGTATGAGTTTGGGTTCCACAATGACCAAAGTAATAGAAAGAGTTTCTTTGATGAGTTGAGTTGATCCTTGATGCTTTTGTGTCGCACTAAAACCATGGTGTTTAAAAGGTTGAATGTTGTTAATGATTCATTTGAAATGAGGGAAATTGTTAGTCCTAATTGATAATAGATGAGGTCACTTTAGGTCAGCAGAATTTTCTTGGTTGAATTCTTACGGAGGTGAGACTTATTTTGTTTGCTTGAGGACAAGCAAAAGCTTAAGTTTGGGGGAGTTGATAACTAGGGATTCTAGTTCATTTTACACTCCTTTTTACTTGAGATTTGATTAAAATTGCATACAAATAGTCCCAAAGGCTTGCATGTTGTACTTGATTCCAGGATTTGGTCAAGAAAGTGACAAGAGGTCAAAAATCAGCTCAAAAAGAAGTGAAACCTGCACAAGTACCAAGAACAAGTCTAACCATAGCTACAACAGATTCACCGCGGCCGCAATCCATTTTGTGCGGTCCACGGTGAGGAGATTCAGAGAGGTGATATTTTGGAAGCTCAAGCACTGCGGCCGCAATCCATCTTATACAGACCGCAGTACCCTCACCGTGGCCAAAATCCAATTTATGTGGTCCGCGGTGCAGAGATTGAGCGAGCTAGGATTGTAGAACATTGGAAGCCACTATGGTCGCAAACCATTTTATGCGGACCACAGTGAAGCCACCGCGGCCGTGGTACATTTTGTGCGGACCGCGGTGGCTAGATTCAGAGACCCAAATATCAGGCTAAAAAGCCTCACCGCAGCCGCGGTGCATTTTTTGTGGTCCGCGGTACCTCCCAGGGGTATTTTAGTCCAAGAAATTCGGCCTTGTATAAATAGTTCTTTTTCAGATTTTTAGGGTATCTAACTTTTAGCTGAGCACGTGAACGGCGGTTTTTGACTATTTTGAGTAATTTCATAGTTGGTTTATCATTGAATCTTCAATTATTAGCTTTTAAACATATTATATGGGTTATTCTTTATCTAATTACATGTTTTCTTCCATTATTATGAGTATCTAGACCCATTAATTAGGGTTGTGGCTCAACCCTAGTGTGGGTATTTGATGGGTCTTGTGTTTTAAGGCTTAAATATTTATGGGTGGTTGATATTTGGAGTGATTTGTGTTTTCTATGTTCGGTTAGTGGTTGAAAACACTAATTCGTGCCTATTTAACTTGAACTCTTCTTGAGAACGAGAGCTTGAGTCTAGGATCAGTCCAACAACAAATTGGCGCGTACTCAAGAGATTGATAGCCCTAATTAATGGGTTAAATCTAGAGATAGTAATACCTGACTTGAGCCTACATTACTTGTATAATTTTGGCACCCAATTGGTCTTGAGAAAGTCAACTTAGGCAAAGTCACTCAAGCTACCGAGAGGTATAGAGTGAGGAGCATAGTGCATTGGCTATATCGCGATCCCAAACATAACAACTTTGCCTTAGATTCTAGATCCCGTCAAGTATTCACATAGGGGGGAGTCATGTCATGCCCCAAAATCCGAGGAGCGTGACCGGCGCTCAACCGAGTAAACCCGACTGAGCAAGCCTGTTAGGTTTCATTCTATCCAAACAACCTCATGACTAAATAGAAGATGGACTCCATTAATCAGATTTAGTAAGTATTTCATTAACCACTTTCATTTCCTTTCCATTAGCAACTTAAATCATAATTATCAAAATATCACTAGTGTTATAAGTCTTTGCCAAACATCAATATTCTTACTTTAATTCCAATACCCAACACTACCCACAACCTATCTACAGAGCCCCTAAACATAACTGAAGAGTAATGTAATATAGAAATGCCGGTAACAAGGCTTCGGCTATACCTCAAAAGTGAAAATCTAAAATAAGATGACGTGCAATATAGCCCCTTGAAGGAGAAAGGGGCTCACCAAGATCTTTGGGAAGGAGGATGCTCCGATACACACGATCGGCACTATCCGCTATGGAGCCACCTACATTCATTTAAAAAATATAGCGCCCCCGGTAAAAGGGATGTTAGTGCCATTGAATAGCACTAGTATGTATAACTAAACACCATCTAATTAGAAAGAACTGTCAAACAAGAATAAAGAGATCATAAAAGTAAATCAAAAGCTTTAACAATTCCCAAATCAACAAATAAAAGGGATCACATAACTTTCACTTAATTTCCATACCTCTAGGTTGCGTTCTATGGCCCGTCTTAGGGTTCACATATCATATTATAGACCTATGCATTTCATAGCCCGTCCATAGGGTTCACATACTACATTATACACCTATGCGTTTCATGCCCGTCTATAGGGTTCACATATTATATTATACACCTATGCGTTTCAATGCCCGTCCATAAAGTTCACATATTATATTATACACCTATGCATTTTATAGACCGTCCATAGGGTTCACATATTATATTATACCCCTATGCATTTCATAGTCCGTCCATAGGGTTCACATATTATTTTATACACCTGTGTGTTTCATAGCCCGTCCATAGGTTCCACATTTTATAGTATACCCCTATGCGTTTCATAGCCCGTCCAAAGGGTCAGCATATTATATTATACACCTATGCATTTCATAGCCCGTCCATAGGTTTCACATATCAATTAATTGGCACATGGCGCCACAATCATTATAGCATACTTGGCACTAGGCCATATTTCATAACTCAATCTCTTATTTCCCACATTTCACATCATCTCCACATATTTTACATCAATATCAATTTCAACAACAAGCAATTCAATTCAAGATGTCATGTACACATGAGAGGAACCATGAATCCTCGGCATATACAATATCTCAGAGATCATACACCTCATGTTTATTGACAATGGAATTTTAAAGACCAGGGGCTCTTCCAAATCAATAGATGGGGTACACCAACCCGCAATAGAAACACACATCGAAGGCATAAACAAATAATTACACCAATTATTCTTGAATCCTTCTTTTCCAATTATAATTCAAGTTCTCGGCACGTTGGCCACACTCTTTTTCCCAAATTCATTTGATTACTTTAAGTATTTCTACACATAGAGGATTTCACATAGTTTGGCATAGGATATGCAACTCAATGTCAATTTAAGGTCTTAGCATTTCAATACATGATTCATATTCCTTGCACCCTTTTTAAGTTATCAACAATAGCACCTTGATCATATTGGAATGCATCTTTTACAATTATAAGGTCACAACACCAATTAATGTAAAGTACCAATCACAGCAAGAATCCAAAGTTCAACCTTACCACATTTACACAGTTACTTACTTCGCTTCCAAACATCTTTGTACATTACCAACAACTAGACACAATCAATCAAATAAATTTGGTACACATAAGAA
>MU708017.1:0-33670 GCA_026770625.1 Nicotiana glauca
GAGCTTAATACTTGGGTTTTATTTGCAACGTCCGCAGAATCCTATTTAGAGGATATACTTTGGGCGTGATCAAATACTACACAATGAGACCAATCCAGCAATTAAAAATTAGAAGGAGAAAGTAAGTAAATTTAAGCAAATAACAGGGAGTCATAAAACTATGGAAGAGCTAACATCAATAATAGGAGAAGGCCTTGATTGACAAGTAGCATTTAAACATGAAAAGCATTTAGAGCATATAACAGTTAGGACAGGGAAGAAAATAATCAAGGAAAAGCGGAAAAATCAGGAAAAACAGATAATGCAGCGGCATATAGTCACTTGTCACCTCGCATATACGCCATTCACATGAAATTCACATAGCACATAGTCCGAGGGTTCTTAATTCCCTCAAGTCAAGGTTAACCAAGACACTTACCTCGCTCCAAAGGCCACTCAATGCTCAAACACAGCTTTTCCTCAAGAATCCGGCTCCAAACCACTCGTATCTAACCACAGTTGGCTCAATAATATCAATTATTGCTAAAAGAAATCAATTACAATGCATAAAGTTAGATTTCTCAAACTTTCTCCCAAATAGTAAAAAATTGAACCCAAGCTCGCTTGGGGAAAACTTGAGCTTCGAACCAAAATTCATTTACCCATTCACTCCCGAGTCTGATTATGTAATTAGTTTCGGAATCCGACCCCAAATTGAGGTCTAAATTCCCAATTTGCAAAAAGCCTCAATTCTTCCTAAATCCCTAGTTTCTCTACCATGAAAGAACAAAAATTAGGAATAACAGTTTAATGGGTGATGTTAGAAATGGAACAAATGAGTTAAAGAGTATAAAATGATGAATTGGTATTGAGTTCTCCCTTCAAAATCGCACCTAGGTCGAGCTCTAATGGAGAGTTTATGAAAAATGAGTAAAATCCCATTTTTGAAATGTTTTAAGGTCTGGGTGTCAGGCCTTCTTCGCGTTCGCTAAGGGCATGCCGTGTTCGCGAAGGCTAGCAGCATAGAAGGCCTATGCATTCGCGAAGGGTCGCACATGTTTGCGATGTTGTATCCCCCCTAGCAATCGCGTTCGAGTAGAAAAACCCACTGATCCACAGCCCACCTCCAATAACTCTATGTGTTCGCGAAAAGCAGACCCCCCAGTGTTCCGTGTTCGCGACCATGGCCTCGCGTTCGCATAAAACAAACCATCCCCCAGCCCAGGTCACACTTCGCGTTTGCAAGTGTACCTTCACGAACAAGAAGAAGGAAACCAGAAGGCACCTAAAGTTGTAGAAACCAGATTTTTCTAAGTTCAATTCACCCCGCAGCCTATCCGAAAGTCACACGAGCCCTCGGGGATTCAAACCAAACATGCATACAAGTCCTAAAATATTATACGAACTTGCTCGCACGATCAAATCGCCAAAATACCACCTAGAATTACGAATTGAACACCAAATCGCATGAAATTTTTAATAAAAATTTTAAAACTTCTATTTTCACAATCGGACATCCGAATCATGTCAAACTAACTTCATTTCTCCCAAATTTAACAGACAAGTCATAAGTATTAAAATGGACCTATACCGGGCTCTGGAACCAACATGCGAACCCGGTATCAACAAGACCAACCATAAGTATTTACTTAAAAACCATTAAACTTTCAGACTTTCAATTTTCAACAAAAATTTATAATTCGAGCTACGGACCTCCGAATTCAGTTCTGGGCATATGCCCAGATCCCATATAGCAATACGGACCCACCGGGACCATTAAAATATGGATTTGTGTCCGCTTACTTAAGATATTGACCGAAGTTGACTCAAATTAAGTTTTTAGGCAAATATTCATATTTTTATTAGTTTTTAACATATAAGCCTTACGGATCAACACTCGGACTGCGCACGCAAATCGAAGAAGGCTACGACCGCCTAGTATTCTCTGCTTAATCCTCTCAAGCTTTCTTTCTGATTTCTTTTTCTCTTCTTCCACCTCCTTGATCTTCGCCTTCAACTATTCAATTTCTTGCTTCGATTGGCGCTCTCTGTCCCACTGCCCATTACATACATCCTGAAGATGATACACCTGGTCTTTGTAGTATTCCTGATCACATGGTTCATCAACCCATACCTTAAAATTGCATATAGGTACATCCAACTTTTCCAGCTTTTTTTTCTCTTCTTCTGCCTTGTTGAGTTTGGCCTTCAACGCCTCAATTGCATCATTGGTTCGGCGCTCGCTTACCACTTGGCTATTACATAAGCAATGAAGCTCATAAATTATTTCTTTGTAGTGCTTCTGGTTACATGGTTCATCCATCCAAATCTCAAATTCACATGTAGGCTTGCCGGGTAACTCCTCAAGCTTGTTCTTACATGCCCAGTAGCGGCGTGCACCTTCTGGCCACCATTTGAACAAACTGCATTTTTCTCCGCAGTAGCACCTTCGACATAAATGTTTCGTTCAGACATTTCTTATAGAGAAACTTTGGTTATTGTTAAGCGAAGAATATAAGTAGCATGCAACAGTTATTTATAGTCAAGATTTCACACAAAAACGAAGTATAATACTGTGAATTGCATTTTAAATTTCTCTTACACGAAACAGGATTTTCACATGCTTTTCAGCTTTTTCAGAACGAAATGACAACTCAATAAAATGCAGTATAATACTGCGAATTACATATTAAATTTATCTGAAACAAAACAGTGTTTTCACATGCTTTTCAGCTTTTTTCAGAACGAAGTGACAACTCAATAAAATGTAGTATTATACTGAGATTTACATATTTAAGTTTTATGCAAAAAAATATTTTTTTTTCATTCATTCAAGCTTTTGAACAATGCTTTGCAGCTTTTTAAGAACGACAAGACAATTGATAAAACATATTATTGTACCACGCTTTACATATTTAATTTATTTCATAACGAAAATTTTTTTTATACCACATTCTTGCTCATGTTTACTAACACCCATACCTCAATATTGCTCCAACCATATCAAAATATAACGTTAAAAAATAAGATGTAACAGGATTGTGAAAATTTATTTTATTTCATATATATTGAAACAAACAAAAATACAGACTTGTATTACAAAAATAATACCAAAATAAAGGAGTAGGGGTATCCTTGATAGTTGGGTACATTGGACGAACTTGCACCAGGATTACCACCGGCACGCACACCAGCTGAAGGACATTTACGACGGTCCCGGCACGCACACCACCTGAAGGACATTTACGACGGTCATGTCCTGTTTGAGAGCATATGCCACATTTACGCGCATAAACGGACTCACCAACATCCATTTGGTTTCGTATACGCGTTCTCTTTTGCACTTTCAGCTTGCGCAAATAGTCCTTGTTACATACCAACTTAAAAGGTTCCGACGGCCAATAATGCTCAGCACCTAATGGATGCAATTTTCCACTATACGTGTCTACGTATGCAGCAAAACTGTGTTGCCTATCAATATAGTTTATTACCCCATATCCAACTTGTTGAAAGCACTTCAACGTATGTGCGCACGACATGTGGTAGATGGTCCATTTCCCACATGAACATAACCTTCTATTTTCATTCACCGTCTGTAGATTATTCCCATGGTGTCCGTTGATAGCGGTCTTAACTTCAAAAACACCTCGTTCGTGATCATACTGAAGAAATGAATGCCACTGTGCTCGCCTCCTGTACCTTTCAAATCTTCTCATGGGTATTGGCATAAATTCAACACCCCTGTCCATCAATGCCGATGCAGCTGCATGCCTTTCAACAAACCTCTCTCCACTCTATTTGAATGTCATGCGGACCATGGCAGTGACAGGCAGTCCACGGGCAGACTTCAACAAGCCGTTGAATAACTCTGACACGTTTGTAGTGAGGGCTCCCCATCGTCTGCCGCCATCAACATGCAATGTCCACATGTGAAGCTCATGTTGCATCAACCATGTATAGGCTCGTGGTTCTATCTGCCGGATCGCTTCCATGCGCCTCGTGAATTTGCACTGCTGGTGCTCAGTTGCAGCCATCCACATTAAGTCATGCAATGCCTTGTCAGGAAATTTCTTCTGGAAATTGGCTTTCAGGTGCCTCACACAGTAACGGTGGTATGCGTATGGTTCATGCCATTCAGGCAAGTGACGTACAAACCTTAAAATACCACCATGTTGATCAGATATTAGACAAATACCTGAACGCTGTTTGACAACGTGCTGCTTCAAGTGGTTCAAGAACTGCGTCCACGTCTCTTCACTTTCGTTGGCACAAATGGCAAAAGCTAGTGGAAATATTTGAGCGTTGGCATCTACTGCAACTGCAATCAAAAGCTTAATATCATACTTTCCATAGACATGAGTACCATCTATATAAATTACAGGACAACAATGCACAGAATCATCAATTGCTTGTTTAAATGACCAAAACACATAGTTGAAAATATATTCCGGTCTGTCCGGACTCCGCTCACGCCTCCATTCAACAACAGTCCCAGGGTTAAAGTGTTGCAGTGTGGCCATGTACCTGGGCAGATTTGAAAAAGACTTATCCCAATCGTCATAAATAAGTTCAAAGGCACGTTTGTGACTGAGATATGCCTTCCTTTTGGTTATAGTACAACCATGCTCCTGGTGGACGGCTGTAATACACTCTTTAATCTTGAACCTAATGGACACTTCCAAAAATGGAATCAAGACAAGAGAAATCAAGTCCACATCCAAGTTGAAGTGATTCTCATTGAATGTGTCCATTTTACATCTGTGCTCGCTAATAAATTTACCTACTTTCCACAAACCTGATTTCTTCTTTGTGGCACGCAACATCCAGTGACAACCCATAAACCACCTACGACATACAATCTTGTATTTCTCCATAGTTGACTCACTTACCATCATCTCACGACACTCTCTTATACTGTAGATTTTTACAGCCCTAATTAGGCGAGCTTTATCAGGGAAACACATGCCCTTTGTAAAAATAGCTGGTCTAGACTCATCCCACATTGCTGACCATAATTCATCATCATCCCTTGTGAAGGCATCGAAGTTAGGCATGCTTGGCAAATTATCAAGGTAGGGAATATTTCGCTCATAAAATGGCACGTGGGACTCGTACACTCTTGGTCTAGCGGGAGGTGGAGGAATATGCTCCCTGGTCAGCTCAGGTTCAACATTCACTTCCTCCTCCTCATCATCACCCTCATCATGGAAGGGTGTGTCATCCCCAAACTCATCCACATTGTTGTCATAATCACTATCATCCTCCTGACTCTGCGCATCTACCAAATCACGAGTAAAAACGTCGTCTATGGGCAACTCTGTGAGGTCAGGAGCTTGAAGAAGCTCGTTTTCACTGCACAAAAAGAACAAAAACATAAGTTACCCAATACTCAGGGAAAATACTTTAGATATAGCTATATCACTTTACTTACAAATCGTATTGTCTTGACATTTCATGATGGATATTTTCATGTTGGTGATGACTCCCAGATGGACTATCGTGGTCCAATACTCCAGACCTACGCATATTCCAACTAGGGGCAGGGTCATAACTTATAAAATTCAAGCCCCCTATAAAAAATATGAGTGTTAATACAAATCCAATTAAAACATGAAAAAAAACATCGCTAAAGCGTAGTAAAATTGAGGTTTACCAGTCGTCTTGTTGATTATATAAAGTGAAAAAATAATTTTGTGGCTGCTCATTCGCCGGTGGTGACAAGTTTAAATCATGGCAAGCTCTTTCACCAGCAATCTGTCCGGCAAAAACTGCTCCAGAATAACCACCCGATGACTGGGGGTTATCCCTGCTATGAACGCCCTCATTACTGGGAAGGTCCTCCACCTTGACGTACATTTTCAATAATTTTATTACAATAAATTTCCTGTATTCATCCGGAATCCGCAAAAAATCTCTAAGACTTTCATCGTCCTCGATGTTAAACTCAGAATAATAAGCAAACTCCTGCGGAGTCACTGAATAAGAAAATCTACCGGTTACTTTAAGGCTAACCGAACGCCCCCGCTCACTCATTTTTTCATGTAACAACGATACCAATATATCGTACTCCATATTAAGTGGCAATTTAACATGACACTGTGGAGGTGAGCTATATCTCGCAGAGTTATTCTACACCGCAACCTCACCCCCTCCCCCCTCCCCCAAATACAGTGAAACACTTATTTTTGGCACTTCAGACATTGTAAAAAAATGATTGATAAGGAGAAGAGAGAATAATGAACTTATGTTTGAAGTTTAAGTATTGAATGAATTTTTATTAAATTGAAATACCTATAAATAAGGCAAGTCCGAGCTTGGGGTGTAGAATTTTTTAAAGTAATTCGCAGTATTATACTGCGTTTTATATATTTGAATTATTGTTATGTCAGTTAATTATTATTGGTGGGGCCAAAAATCAGTAAAATCAGTCTAATTCGCAATATTATACTGCGAATTAACCTAATTCGCAGTATAATATTGCAAAATGCTATTTCAAACATGAGCTGGGCCCATCTCAAGTAATTCGCAGTATAAAACTGTAATTTGCATAAAAAATTATTTTTTTAATAATTCGCAGTATTATATTGCAAATTACCTATTAATGTAACTTTTTTTTAAAACATTAAAAAAGTACTTTTTGTACACAAAAAACATCATTTAAGTTTCGGACTCCTTTTTTCATGAAACACCAAATATGTCAGGAAGTACTGGACAATGTCTTGATGGACTTAAGAAGTATACCTTGCTCCTTTCTGCCCAATTTATACAATAGTATTTGGTTGAGTACGTAATTTAAGAAGAAAAAAAACTTATGAAACTTATAGTCTAAAATGAGCCTTAAATATTAAAATTACTATAAATTATCTAATTAATAATAAAAAAAATGAAATTAGGGTAAAATTATTTTTAAATAAGAAAATATAATCCTTTTGGGTAAATTAAAAAGGAAAATATGATACTTAAATTGAGATGGAAGAAATATTTGAAAACATATACAAATGCTCATCTCCCATTCAAATCATAATTGATCTCATGGAAGATCTAGGATTTAGATACGTGGATTTTTCTCTTTAAATATATACTTATTTTATTATATTAATTTTTATGTACATGCGTTGCATGTAAATCTTTAGTCAAGTATTTATATCACGACCCAAACTTATAGGCCACGACGAGCACCCCGTACCTTACTCAACCGAGTACCGACATAATTTATCATTCTTATCGTACTTTCATTGGCAAACGACCAAATGGGCCATCATGGGCCATCATGGGCTAACTAGAATAAATATAGAGGAATACTCAATATAGGACGACCCAACTTGATATAAAAGCTCATACTTGTGACATACAGGGGCCTATAAGGCCAATGTGATCCATTATATACTTAAAATATAGGCCGACAAGGCCATACAAGTATCCGTATATATGACATTTGTTTACAAGCCTCTAAGAGTACAAACTTATCACAAAGGTCAGGACAGGGCCTCGCCATATCGAACAATACACGTCTAAATTATACTGACCAAACAAGCAACTCTGGAGCAAATAGAGTGCACCAACATCTTTCGCTGATCCGATGGCCTACTTGGAGGACTCTCGACCAATCAATCAGAACCAGCGGGCATGAAATGCAGCATTCCCAGGCAAAAGGGATGTCAGTACGAATAATGTTCTGAGTATGTAAGACACACAAATAAGTACATAAAAGATATGGAAGAATTATAAAGTAAATGACTCAACCTGTAAGTCTGGATAACTCTATAAATCATGAAATACTTATAGTGTCATGCATATGCGTGTGAATGTCATGTCGTGCATAGGTACATGTTTCATAACATCATCAGATCTCAGAGGGCATCCCATCATATCATTTCGGCCAGTGTGGGCAAAATTATCAATGTATATAACCTGATTAGGTGGTGGTGCGTATATAACGCCATAACCTAAAAATTCCCTGATTAAGTGGAATTTTCCTAACAATTACATAGACGTCTCTGTACCGATCTGCGAGACTCTAATAAATCGGCTTGTGATTCATGACTCCTATGAACCTAGAGCTCTGATACCAACTTGTCACAACCCTAGTTCGCCCTCCGTGAACTATCGTGACGTAACCTAGTCTCTACGACTAGGTAAGACTAACATATTGCGGAAAAATAGAAATAACAGAATAAAACTAACCATAAAATACAAAAATAACATAACGAAGCGTTTGAGATACCGCTCGACATATACAATAAGAACCCTCGAAACTGAAATAACATTTTCCAAAACCCCGAATCTCATGAAATCACATGCTTTTGAATGTCTACAAGTATCTAACTCCAGAGTGTCTCAACAAAAGAAGATTCAAAAGGGCTAATACTTTAAGAGAGAATAGAAAGGGATTCCTCGGTCTGCGGATGTGGCAGATATACTTCGAAGTCTTTGGAAAATTGCCTCGCCTCAAGGGTGGTAGGGCTGAGTCAAAGTACCTGGATTTGCACATGAAAAATATGCGCAGAAAGGGCATGAGTACACCACAACGGTACTTAGTAAGTGCCAAGCCTAACCTCGGTCGGGTAGTGACGAGAAAGGTCAGGGCTCTACTGAGGTTAAATAAAATACAAAGTATAACAGTGTTGAATAATACAGTATAATTAAGTGCAACAGTAAGAAGTAACACAGGATGGAAAGAACAACAACAATTACAAGAGAGACAAAATAATCACCGAAAGGAATACAGCTCAACACAGATATAAAAACTAGGGATCTCCCAGGATACTGTCCTGTAGTCTCAAATATAAATATCTAGTGGATCTCCAGGGATACCATCCCATAGTCTAACTCATAATGTGCGGGGATCTCCCGAACTACCGATCCGTAGTCCCAAATGTAAATACTCAGTACTGGGGGAATCTACCAGGTGCAGTCCTATAGTTCCAATATAAAAGTGCAAGAGGATCTCTCATGACACTGTCATGTAGTCCCAAAGTAAACACATAGCAACAACACGAAGAATACACAATTCAATTCAAATTCCATACCAAGGTAAAATAAGTATTTCTAACCTAGTGTCAACGCCCCCTTTTTCTCGCGAAATCGGGTTTACGACATTTGGGAAGACAACTCTATTCCTGTTTGGGATTTGGGTTTTGATTTGAAGAGTCGCCACCTAATGATTAAGTGCATTAGGACACTAAGGATTTTGAGTTGGAAAACCAGAGTTCGGGTAAGGGCTAGAAATTATCTCGAGGGTAAGGTGTTAGGCACCCCTCAAGATCAACTAGTGTGGTTCCCGGCCATGTTACAATTATGACTTTACAGATAAGCAATTAGGGGTCAAATAAAGGGGCTTGCACACAAGTTTAAACTCATTTGAGAAAAAGGGTAAGGCAGATTTTTTTGTGAAAAAGATTTGAATAACTATAGGAAAACAATTAAGAAAACTCATAAAGGGAGGGGAGTCCTAGGTTTATAATCAATATGGATCATATCAATGCAATATCCAGCAATCACTCCTCAGAATAGGGGTCGCACGTGATATTAGCGCACCGGTTATCGTGTCCATATCTACCCTTCCCACCCTATTAAGGTATTAAGCACAGAATAGTATCGTTACTTGTTGCATGTTATTATCCGTCCTAATTCTATCAGTCCCATAGGCATATAGGACTACTAATCCTAAAGGGGAGGGAATTTGGGGAATTTTGAGAGTTTCAAAGGATAAAATTCTAAGGCGACATTCAAAACATATACAACAAGTTTTGGGAGAGCAGGAAAGCAGATATGACTCAAATAAACCTCCTAAAATTGAAGATAAGCATATAGTTTAGCATGTCTTACACATACTGGTTTGGTTTGAATTAAATTAAGGCGTAGGACAGGTTGATATACCATATATTTCCCAAATAGGGAGTCCAAATTAGCCCTGCTTAGATGTAGTTGTCAAAGACTGACACAGTTGGTTAATTACCTAACCGCTTGCCTATGTGTTAAACGGGACCAATAGGCATGATATCTATTAGCTCAGAGACGATGGCATTAACTAATTACAGAAAAGAATTATCAGTTACAAAGTCATAAGTTCTGCGAGTGTTAAATAAAATTACTACTGATTAGGAGTGAGTGGACGATTCAGATTCATTTAGTTATCCCTATAGGCATAATTTTCTACGCGTGATTGATTTAGGACGTTTGTAAGAGTTCAAGGGTCCTACAGGAATATTATCTGTATAATATGTAGAATTTTAGTAACGACTTATGGACATGGTATTTATATGAAGTGCAGATAACCTATGAGCATGGTGTCTATATGAGATACTAAAAACCTATGAACATGATATCTATATGAAATGCAACAATTTAGAAGTAGTAATTACCTATAGACATGATTTATATATGAGATGGAGAATTTCGGAAGTAGTAATTCCTATGGACATGATATCTATATGAGATGCAGAATTTCAGAAGTAGTAATTCCTATAGACATGATATATATATGAGATGCAGAATTTCAGAAGTAGTAATTCCTATAGACATGATATCTACGTGAAAATGCAAAGTTTGAAAGCAATAATCCTATGAACATGATTTCTATGTGAAATGCAGAATTTTAAAGTAATAATCCTATGAACATGATTTCTATGTGAAATGTAGAATTTGAAAGATTAAATATCCTATAGACATGGTATCTACCCACTTTTGCATGCATTCAATCCCATCCCTTTCACTATCTACCACAGTAGTTATTACAAAATTATTACAAACCAAATGAATCATAAAGAAAGTAAAATTACATCAGTGATTATATCTACATCTATTCAGCCTAATCTAGACTCAGAGTCTAATAATATGAGATAAACCAACTTTCAAGATCAGATTTTTTAAAAATATTTCCCTTATTTTGGATGTCTCAAAGTTCCAAGGAGCTTCAAGAACTCCAAGCAATGCTTACGCCCGAAATATCATTGCAAAAGAGATTATAGTGCATTGTGGAAGGGCCAGCCCTCAAATGTCCAAGTTCAGAGGAAACTCAAGGTCCCAAGGCAAGGTTCATAGGAGGGGGCAGAACTTAGAGGCTAGGAATTAGTGCAAGTGCAGTAGAGGGGAAATGGCAAGCTGGTGGTCATGCAAGCATTTTTGGGGTGCAGACACACCCCTGGCCAGCTTGTCAGTTGTAAATTGGGGAGTTAGGACCTATTGAAGGTCACGTTCAGCCTTGGACAACAATTGGGATGCTGCCAGGCTATTTCTTAACTCAGCATACATAGGGGAGTGGGGATATGGTGATTCATAACGAGCAGGATTCAAGAAAGGAGTAGGCAAGGGCATACCCAGCAATGGGGCATACTTGCACACCCTTTAGCCTACTTAGGGGGTCAAAACTCAGTTCATGAGCAACAATTCTTGTTTCCATGCCCTGAGTCCCCACTTACAAACATATGGGGGGTAAATGGGATGAGGAACTAGTTTTCACAAGAAAGTAAAGCAAATAGTAGCACATAAGCATTTCAATGTAAAATTCTGCAGAAAGTAGATATAGGCGCGAAGACTGTAAATAAACACACTAGGATGATATTGGGAATTGAATCAAGACATACCAGTTTTTAAAAGAGATAAGCAAAAGAAAACAGTAGTCTTGTCAAAGCCAAAGTGCAGACAAGAAAGTTAAGAAGAGGTTGTGAGAATTATAAGTGTGAAGTCTGAAGTGTATTCAGTTTCTCTTGTGAAAAGAAAAATCTGGGTATTTATAGTGTGAAAGTTATGATAAATAAGGTAAGAAAATAATTGAAGTCTGATTTTCAATCAATCACATAAAACTCCCTTTAATTAAGGGATTCAAATTCAAACGGGTATAAACCAACTAAGGAAAGAAATTAATCAAACTCTTTGCGCAAAGCATGCAATTGAGGGCAAATTCATAAAGGTTATTTAAGGACAAAGTTTTTGAAAGTACACGGTTGTATAATTAAGGGAAGAGAATCGATTAACAGCCAAGGAATCACAAGTCCAAAATATTTGGTATGAATGAACCTAGTCAGAAAAAGGTGAAGAAAAGGTTTTACTCAAGGAAAATTAGTAACTATCAATTAAAACCCCAAAAAAAGGATTTTGATTCAATCACTAGTTGAAATCCTTTTAAAGAAAGATTCAACACACATATAAAAGCACACAGGCATGCTTAGACACGAAGAATTTTGTCATGACCTTGTAAAATCAGTGGAAAGAATCTAGTGCAGGAGAGTTTAGCAGAGAGTTGGGGTTTTAAAAGAATAAAACTCTAACCTACATAATTGAATCCTCGGCGGAATCCCAAATTTTAGGGTTTCCACCTTGAATCGAACACAGAGATGGAGAGGCAAGTAGTCAAAAACAGGCTTAGTGGCTTCTTTCAGAAGCTCATGAGAAATCATGCAAATAAGTAGAAAGGTCAAAAGCAAACATAGTGAAGCAACTAGTTTCGAGGCGTAGTGGGAGAACAACTGACAGTACAGGAAGTAGTAGAAGAAGTACATGCTTATAGATGATGAAGATAGTAGAACATGGTAAAAACAAAAGCAGGCGAGAACCATAGCGTAGAAAATACAGTAGGAGAATATGCCAGGACGGAATATAGAAAACACAGCAAAAACATTCAATCACGGAGCATGAAACTTAGAATAGGAACACACAAGAACATAATAGAACCACTATAAGAATACAGTAAGAGAAACAATACAAATAATAAGGAAGAAAAGATCGTAAAAACATTTGAATACTTTCCAGAAACCCTAAATCGGCAAATAAGGGTTTTGGAGGCAATTTTCAAATGAAAATTTAGGGAAATCATTTAAAAAATCACGCGTAGCACAGATACATAACAGATCTAAAAAGAATCGGAGAAAAACTTCGAATAGCTAGTGTTTCAAGAGGACCCTAAGACGAGAAAGGTTTTAAAAGATCCGATCTAAGTCGGATGAGGTCGGCATCAGACTCAGGAGACTAGGATACGCCGGTGCGTGGCCGGAGATGGCCGAAAACCTCGAATCGGTGAAGATCTGAGCCAAGCCTCTTTAAGGGTTGACCTTGAAACCATGGTAATCAGGCATGTAGGAGTCCCATGAGGTAGATACATGCCATCGATGGCTTTGGAAGCCATGGATTTGGTCGATTTTAGGTGGCGGCTAGGGTTTTTGAGAGAGGTTGAGAGAGAATTAGGAGATTAGGGGGGGGGGATTCAAGGCCGGCTACAGACGGGAAATGACTAGGGTTAGGGGGGGATTGGGGAATCAAAAAAGGAAAGGGAAACGGGGACCGTTGATCTGGGATATCAACGATTGAGATTAGAGAGAGTAGGTAGGAAACGGGTTTGGGTCGGTTTGCAGGGGCTTGGGTCAGGGTAATTGGGTATGAGATTGGGTTTATTTGGGGCTGTAATGTGGCTATAATTGAAATGTAAATGGGCTATACGTTAAAATAGTTAAAATAATTTTAAAAAAATTTAATAGCACTGAATTTGTAAATAATATATAAATGTTAATTTAAAAATACTTGGAGCAATTTTATAATTGTAAGATGCTATTAATCACAATATAGGCTATAATTGTAATTTTATGCAATTTTAGCTTAAAATATCAAATAGATTTATAAAAAATATGCAAACATTACCTTAATTATATTGTGATGTAAATATGAAGATGGAAATAAATTACTCACCAGAAAGATAATTTTTTTGGGAATAATTATTGGATTTTGTAGTGTTAAAACAAATAATAAAATTAGAAAAAATGTCAAAAAATCTTGGGCATACTTATATATGCATGTACATGCTATTTTGAGAATATTTTGAATATAAAAATAGATAGCAAAAATTTGGGTATCAACAGCTACCTCTCTTTACCCGGGAAGGATGAAAGAGTTGTCGGGTAGAGATATGATGACCAATTTTGACCGAGAGAAATGACCTGCAAAGGTTTTTACCGAGCTCTGGTTCCTGAGCTGCCTACATATCCCTGGTCTCACAGGAATCAGGTCATATGTAGTCCGGGATACATCGATGGAATATGCCGATGGAGGTTTTGAAAACGACGGACGCAATATTTAGGTTGGGAAGGATGGTCAGGGACTGATGGGCTGCGAGAACCGGAGTGCGATCGCTCCTACTATAATGGTCGTTTCTAGCTGATGTACCTGCAATTGAGTGATACAAGCATATCGTGCAGAATTTAAACGTGATGCAAGTTCCCATTGGACTATAAATGTTGTCTTTGGACGGTTAGGATGACTTCCTCAGACCATAACGTCCTGGGCCATGAAGCGCATACTAAAGGATTCGCAGGCTATGAAATGACATTCTCGGGCTATGACAATGGTGCCTTCGAACCATGTTGCCTTTGAATAATGATGTGCGGAATATAAAGCGGAGTCCTCAGGCCATGGCATGGCGTTCTCGGGCTATGAGAATGATAACTCCGAACAATGACGCCCTTGGACTGATTGGCGATATTTTAGCCCATGAGATACAGGATTTGGTGGTATTTCAGCCAATGTAAAGCGTAAATATAGATGGCGATATTTCATCCAATAGAGATTTAAATATAAACTGGCGATCTTTCAGCCGGTATAGAGAGTTAACTAAGGTTGGCGATGTTTCAGCTGATATAAAGCATAAATACAAATAGCGATATTTCAGCTGATAGAGGTTTGAATATAAACTGCCGATCTTTCAGCTGGTGTAGAGAATTAAATGCAGTTGGCGATATTTCAGCCGATATAAAGCATAAATACAAATTGCGATATTTCAGCCGACAGAGGTTTAAATATAAACTGGCGTTCTTTCAGCCGATGTATAGAGTTAAATAAGATTGGCGATGTTTCAGCCGATATAAAGCATAAATACAAATGGCGATATTTCAACCGACAGAGGTTTAAATATAAACTGGCAATCTTTCAGCCGATGTAGCGATTTGAATGCAGTTGGCAATATTTCAGCCGATATGAGGGATTTAAATAAAATTGGCAATATTTCAGCCATGCAAGATTTAAATAAAGCTGGCGGTATTTCAGCCAATGTAAATAAGAGGCGGCAATATTTCAGCCATATAGGATGGAGACAGTGCTTAGTCTAGGAAGGCAGAAAAGTAGCCTTATGCAATGCAAAAAAATGCAGGATGTAGACAGTGCTTAGTCTCAGAAGGCAGAAAAGTAGCCTTATGCAATGCAAAGAAATGCAGGATGGAGACAGTGCTTAGTCACAGAAGGCAGAAAAGTAGCCTTATGCAATGCAAGGAAATGCGGGATGGAGGTAGATCTTAACCTCGGAAGGCAGAAAAGTAGCCTTATGCAATGCAAGGAAATGCAAGATGGAGACAGCGCTTAGTCTCGGAAGGCAGAAAAATAGTCTTATGCAATGCAAAGAAATGCAAGATGGAGACCACACTTAGTCTTGAAAGGTAGAAAAGTAGCCTTATGCAATGCAAATAAATGCAAGATGGAGACAATGCTTAGTCTCGGAAGGCAGAAAAGTAGCCTTATGAAATGCAATAAATAAAGGTGAAGAGTAACGAAATCTCTTAGCTGAGAGGTGACAACTGATAGTTAGTTGTCCTTGTGACCGTTGGGGAGGTCATGTGCGGATAACACTTGTAAGTGAGCAATGATTCTTAGAGTTGTACTTCTGCAAAATATGAGTATGTAACCGGATCTGATGGTTCTATGTTTTGGGGTGCCTGCATTCAAAGAAAGATCGTGAGTTTTGTCAGGGGGAAGGTTAGCTCGTCTTCCCGTGGACTGCGCTCGTCCTACTCGGCTCTTGTTTTCATTGAGGTAGCATTGCTAAACAAAGCAATTCTGATAGTAGCCATGCATAACTTTTAAAATGTGGTGTAAACACATAATAAATAAAAATGATTTTCTTTTAGATGAACCGACGACTGCGACGCAGTTCAAGATATTGCGACCTCTTTTGCTCCAGAATTTTTGAGTGTCCTCCTCAAAATTCTACCCAGTTTACTGGGCTGGTGTTTCTGATGGCTACGTTCGATGAATGGCTGAAAGTCAACTTCGGAATTTTGAGGGTCCTCCTCAAAATTCTGCCCCAGTTTCCAATATCGAGGGGGATGGGGTGGGATGAGAATTTTATTGAATTTTGACCGAAACCATAGGGCTTCCTACGTATCCCCTCTTAAACGGGAATCAGGTCAGGCATAGTTCAAATTACATCATACAGAAATTATAATGATTACACATAATAGCATTTGACTGCATCTGAATTGATTGGTTTTGGCCAAACTTCTCCGTCCATCTCTGCAAGTATGAGGGCTCCTCCTGTTAGAACCTGGTGAACCATGTACGGGCCTTGCTAGTGAGGAGAGAACTTTCCTTTGGCCTCATCTTGATGCGAAAAAATTTTCTTCAACACCAGTTTCCCCGGTGTGAATTGTCTCGGCTTGATTCTCTTGTTGAAGTCTCTGGACATCCTGTTTTGATACAATTGACCATGGCAAACTGCATTCAGTCTTTTCCCATCTATAAGGGCTAACTGCTCATAGCAACTTTTTACCTATTCTGCATCTTCAAGTTCCGCTTCCTGCATAATCCTCAGGGAAGGAATCTCTACTTCGGTTGGGATGACTGCCTCGGTACCGTAAACCAGCATATAAAGAGTTTCCCCAGTTGATGTGCGGACTGTGGTACGGTACCCCAATAAAGCAAATGATAGCTTCTCATGCCACTGCTTGTATTTTTCTATCATTTTCCTCAGTATCTTCTTTGATATTCTTATTGGCCGCTTCTACAGCTCCATTCATCTGAGGTCTGTAGGCTGTAGAATTCTTGTGCTTGATCTTGAAGGTTTCATACATTGCTTTCATCAGATCACTGTTGAGATTGAACCATTATCAGTGATGATTGACTCTGGGATGCCGAACCAGCAAATGATACGGTCGCGGACAAAGTCTATCACAACCTTCTTGGTTACTGCCTTATATGATGCTGCCTCGACCCATTTGGTAAAATAATTGATCGCCACTAGAATGAACCTGTGCCCATTTGATGCGGCAGACTCGATAGGTCAAGTGACATCCATCCCCCAAGCGGCGAAAGGACATGGTCAGCTTGTTGCATTGAGCTCGTTAGGAGGAACCTTTATCATGTCTGCATGAATCTGGCAACGATGGCATTTCCGAACATACTGGATACAGTCCATCTCCATAGTCATCCAGAAATAACCGGCCCGGAGTATTTTCTTGGCTAAGACAAAACCATTCATATGCGGACCACAGGTCCCTGCATGAACTTCTTCTAATAACCTGGATGCTTCCTTTGCTTCAACACACCTTAGTTATCCCAAATCGGGAGTCCTCCTATACAGGATTCCTCCGCTTTGAAAGAAGTGATTGGATAACCTCTGTAGTGTGCGCTTCTGAGTAGTGTTTGCATGTTTTGGATATTCTCCTGTTGACAGATACTTCTTAATGTCATGAAACTATGGTTTTCCATCTGCTTCTTCCTCGACATGAGCACAGTAAGCGGGTTGATCTTGGATTTTTACCAGGATAGGGTCAATGAAGTTCTTATCTGGATGCTGAATCATGGATGATAGAGTGGCCAATGCATCGGCGAACTCATTCTGAACTCTGGGGACATGCCGGAATTCTATCTTTGTAAACCTCTTCCTCAAATCCTGTACGTGATGCAAGTATTTGAGTATCTTGGAGTTATTGGTTGCCCACTCTTCTCGAACCTGATGTATAAGCAAGTCAGAATCCCCGATCACTAGTAACTCTTGAATGTTCATGTCAATGGCCAGCTTGAGCCCCAAGAAGTAGGCTTTGTACTCGGCCATGTTGTTGGTGCACGACAACCTGAGTTTGGCGGATACCGGATAATGTTGGCATGTTTCTGATACTAGGACTACTCCTATGTCAACTCTTTTAAAGTTTGCTGCTCCGTCGAAAAACATTCTCCAGCCATCATACGATTCTGCAATGTCTTCTCCTATGAAAGAGACCTCCTCGTCAGGAAAATACTCTTTTAGAGGCTCGTATTCTCCGCCCACGGGATTTTCGGCAAGATGATCTGCCAGTGCTTGTCCTTTGATCGCTTTCTGGGTTACGTAGACAATATCAAATTCACTCAGCAAGATTTTCCATTTGGCTAGCTTGCCCATGGGCATGGGATTCTGTAAGATGTACTTTAGCGGATCCATCCTTGATATAAGTGTGAGCACGTGATTTTTGCCTATACGAATTATTCCCATAAAATTCAAAATAAAATAATTTTCCTTTGTGTGCAATTTTGTTGGTTTTCAGTTATTGTTTGCATTTGTGTGTGCACGTTTATTTGTGTAAATTAATGGAAAGATGCAAAAAATATAGCATTTGCATTTAGGATTTTATTTTAAGTAAAGTTATATTTTACAAGAAAAACATTAAAAAAAAATAATAATGCACTTTGCATTTTAGTGTTTAATTGTGTGATTTTGGTACTTAATTATTTGCAATAACTGTTATTTAGAGATAAAGTAGTATTCTTAAGTTAATTTGATTTTATAATTTTAGGGTTTCAATTCTTGAAAATAATTTAGGAAGAAAGTAAAAGAAAAATAAAAGAAAAGAAAAGGGAACTTGAATCGGGCCAAATTCCCCAGGGCCAATCAATTTTGTCCAAAAACCCGTCAAGAACCAGCCCAATACCCATCCCAACCCGGTCCAGTCCCTGTCATGATCAAACGACGTCGTTCGGTCCTGAATTAATCAGGACCGTTCATTTAATTTGATCAGACGGTCCCAAAAAATCCCACTCTCACCCATCCGGTCCCCCCCCCTACTTAGCCAAAATGACCCCGTTTTTATTAAGGGATTAATCATAGCCGTTGGATTTCAATCATCCAACGACTGTAATTAATACCCTAATTTTAATATACCATAAGCCCTAAACCCCTTACCCCCCCATTCCCTCTCCCCTTCCCCGTCCCTTAGAAGACACCCCTGTGTAACACCACCGCCCGCCGCCTACCGGAAATCGCCCACGGCGGCGGGCAATGTCCAAACCACTCCATACTTACACCATAGGTTCATCCAGACCTCCTCATCCCAAATTCCCAATCCGTTTGTCTCGAATCCCCTTAGATTGATTTGAATTTTAGATCGAAAAACCCGATCAAAAACCCTAACTTACCCAAATAGTTCCCAAATTAACACCATACCACCACCCTGACCCCTTCATACCCAATATATATCTGGTTTTCGTTGAATGTGGTTGAAACTTATCAAGTATTAAATCGAGTGTCTGAATTCCAAAAGTCAGACTTAAATTCCAGTTGATGATAGTTTCAAGTTCGGTTTCGTCACAAAATGGTGTTAATCACCTGTTTTAACAAAGAACAGGTGACTAACATCATTTGGCGATGAAATCGAAAAGGATTCGAGTGCTAATTAAACCAGCTAAATTGGTAAGTTTCCTATATTACTTCTTCTCTTATTTTTTTACTTCTGTCTCGTCTTCTTCTTTTCTTTGAATAATTTAATTCAGATTTAAATTAGGTTATTTTTGAAACTGTTAATTGTTCATTCATGTTTGTGTGTGCTATTAATCAGTTATGTAGTGATACTTGTTAGATGTGTAAACAGGTTTAATTCAAATGTTTCCTTTACTTAAGAATACTCTGTAAAGATGAAGTGATGATGCACTACTGAAAAAGGAATGAATTTTAAATAAAAAATGGATCGGTGTGGCTGGCTTAATGCACTATTAAGGCTTTAAAGTGGGTAACATGGGGGAAAATATTTTTTTTTACTAAAAAACCGGAAACTAAGGTAACATGGGGGGGGGGGGGACAGAAATAGACAGATTTTGAGAGAGAGATTGAGACACTAAGAAAAATAGAGAGAACATTGAGAGCATTGAGTGAGAAGAGAGAAAATACACTGAAAATACACTGATTACACACTAAGATAGAGACTGATATATACATACATGAGGACCATTCAACTATTCCATTGAAATTTTTCCAGTGATTAAAAATTGTTTCAAAACCTCTAAAACAATTTCAACTCCCCTGAGTGAGAAAGGTTTAGAATTGGTCTTTAAATTTGATTTATAGTCTATATGAGATATTGTTGTTTGGGGCTTTGGTTTGACATCATTACAGTGCAGTTTCATCTTTACTATTTTTAAATTGGTTACTTTCCTGGAAGTCCACTGTTCCATTGATTTGGGGGTTGAAGTTGGTTGATTTTGGCTTTGAGTTTGGGCTATTTGGGTGCGATTTTGAAGTTGTTTCTTTTAGACTATTTGCTTCATTTTCTGGTTGGAGAAACTTGTTTTTTATTGCTGATTCTGTGATGTAGGATACTGCCTCCTCACTTCTTTTATTTTCAAATTCCAGGTACATGTCTTAAGTCAATCATGATGTAGCTATCAATTGGGAAGGAGAATGAAAGCCATGCTGAAATTTCTTTATATAGTATGTTCATTCGAGTCTATATAGTATATTTTGCTTTGTTGATTATGTAGATCGTCATGTAATGTAATTGATTAGAGACTGTTTAAAACTCATGAGATACATTTGGATCAACTATTTTCTATTAGTTGTAGTGAAGATTAGTCTAGCAATTTATTCTATTCATTTAGTGTATTGCTAGCATGTTGAGAATCCCTGTTACCCTTTTTATCTCTGCTGAAATCGGTATAATTTCTAGCATATTTGAACATTTAGAGATTGTATGTCGGACTGTTATTTAGAAGTATTCAGCTCTCAGATTCATGTTGATTTGGTAATTAGAGGCATCAGTAGTTCATTTTCAATTCCAGTCCACGAATCAGTTCTGTAAAAATGCAATTGATACTGTTGTTTTGGAAAGTAAAATTTCAGAAATAGGCACGTTATGTAGCAGCCTATGTTGGATTTGAATACAAATGTGAAATTATAGGTTAAAATCAATATGCATTTGGTTTGAATGGGTTGAATTGCCCATGCGCTTACAAATCATTAAGTCCAATTTTTGATTTGAAATCAGTGTTGTGATGTCTAAATTAAAATCAATGTATGATTTGGGGCTCATATCTTTGGGCCAAAGCTTGCCAGCTGAGGCCCAGTGCTGGGCAGTCGTATAGGGCTGAACGAATTTCATTCTTTTAGGCCAATTTTGAAGCCCAATGTACTGAAGACCTTATTCAAGCCATTGTTTTAAATTTATAATGCAGGTTTTGGACCTTCCAAGTTAAGTAGCAAATTTGAATTAAGAGGTTTTTCTCTTGTTTAAATTTGGACTTGATCTTGAGGTCCGAATTCCTTGAATATTTTTTTAATAAGTAGTAATTAATAATGCCAATCAATTAAGTTTTCTTAGAGACAATCCTTAATAGATAATATTAGTTTCTCTTTAGGATACCCTTTTAAAATAAATTAAGGTGTGTCACGCCTAATAAAATTCATAAATTGCGTGGCCTTTATTAATTATTTTTATTTAAAAATCCTTAGAAATCGGGTAAGCAATCGAGCAAATTTTCATGGCTTCCCGCAGAGTTATCAACAAGTTATCTACTTTTAGGCGCGTCATTTAATAATTTTATCTTCTTAAATTCGGGTGTACATTTCATGTGACCCAAATCCAAATCCCAAAACGTAGAATAAGGTGTGATCCAGGTTGCGGGTGCATTTCATGTAACACGATCCAAAGACATATTTTAAATGACGTTCAACATTCTTTAAAAATTAATTAAAAGTGGTAAATATTTTAAAATTGCACATAGGTTCAAACTGTATTAGAATCAGATAATTGAGCCAGATATGACAGTTGAGCGACCGTGCTAGAACCATGGAATTCGGGAATGCCTAACACCTTCTCCCGGGTTAATAGAATTCCTTATCCGGATTTATGGTTTGCGGACTGTTAAACAGAGTCAAACCTTTTTCTCGATTCGGGATTTAAACCGGTGACTTGTGACACCATAAATCTTCCAAGTGGCGACTCTGAATTTTTTAATAAATAATTCCGTTTCGATTGTCCTTTAATTGGAAAAACTCCTTTTATTATACCCTTTCGGGGGTGTAGGTAAAAAGGAGGTGTGACAATAAGATAAGTGGTATAGGCACAGAAATAATGCCTCAGCTTCTGAGCTACCCAAGTCAGAGCACAACAGGTGCATTCTAGCAGGGAATACTGGGCCTCGTATGGGGTGAACTTCTTGCTAAGATAGTAGATGGCTTGCTCCTTTCTCCCCGTTTCATCATGTTGTCTTAAAATACAGTTGAATGCTCCATCCAGTACTGCAAGGTAGAGCAATAGCTGTCTAACTGTTCGGGCGGAACAAGGACTGGCGGCATTGGTAGGTATTCCTTGATTTTATCTAAGGCTTTCGGGTAGTCCTCAGTCTATTTAGTAGCGGCGTCCTTCTTTAGCATCTTGAAGATTGGTTCACAAAAGATAGTGGACTGGGCTATGAATCGGCTGATGTAGTTGAGCCTCCCCAAGAAACTCATAAACTCTTTCTTGTTCTTTGGCGGTGGCAATTCCTGAATGGCCTTATCCTTTGACGGATCCAGTTCTATTCCTCGTCGACTTACGATGAACCCAAGAAGTTTTTCGGCTGGAACCCCGAATGCACATTTGGCGGGATTCAGTTTCAAGTTGTACCTTCTCAGTCTGTTAAAGAACTTCCTCAGATCTTCCATGTGGTCAGTGGCTTTCTTGGATTTGATGATGATATATTCTACATACACCTCGATATCTTTGTGTATCATGTCATGGAAAATAGTAGTCATGGACCTCATGTAGGTGGCCCCAGCATTCTTCAATCCGAACGGCATCATCTTGTATCAATACATTCCCCATGGTATGATGAAAGCCGTTTTCTCCGCATTTTCTTCGTCTATCCATATCTGCTGATATCCGTCAAAACAATCAACAAATGACTACAGCTCGTGCTTAGCACAGTTGTTGATCAGGGTATGTATGTTCGGCAACGGAAAGTCGTCTTTCGGGCTGGCCCGGTTGAGGTCCCTGTAGTCGACACAGACTCTGACCTTCCCGTCCTTCTTTGGCACTGGCACAATGTTGGCTAACCATGTTAGGTACTCCACTACCCTGAGGAACTTGGATTTGACTTGTTTGGTAACTTCTTCCTTGATTTTCAAACTCATGTCTGGCTTGAACTTTTTGAGCTACTTCTTTACCGTCGGACATGTCGGATCTGTTGGCAGTTTGTGAGCTACAATAGATGTAGTGAGACCACTCATATCATCATATGACCAGGCAAATATGTCCTCATATTCTTTTAAGAATTCCGTGTACTCTTCCTTTTTCTGACGGTGACAAGTGAACACTGATGCGTGTTTCCTTGACATTCTCTGTATTCCCCAGGTTGACGATCTTAGTTTCGTCCAGGTTAGACTTAGGTCTATTCTCAAAGTCCTCGACCTCTTTAACGATCTCTTCTGGTATCTCATCCACTTCTGAGTCCATATCCGTTTGTTGCATTACCTCGTCGCATGTCACATTCGTCGGTTCATTAAGATAAGTAATAGTAATGCTGTGTAAAATAAAGTAAATGGCAGAGAAAAATAATAAGAGCGAGATTTATAAGAAACTGAAATACTTTGATAAATCCCAAAATTGTTTTGAACATCGGAACTCTTTTTCAAAATTTAAAGATAATACTGAAGGGAAATCAACTAATGAAAAGTAAAAATAATGCATAGTGCTTTGTTCAGCCTTGCTACCCCGAAGCTTTCCGGGCCTTGGTCGTTCTGATGGACCAATTGTTGAGGCGCGCTCCTCGGCTCACAACTTCTATGGAAGGGCCTTCCTCCCCTTCCTCCTCGAGAATGACGTGACAGTCCATATCGTCGTCTTCCAAGAATAGCTTCTTCATTGCTGCCAATGTTTCATCTTCCTCTAACCCATATAGGATGTCTGTCGGCTGGAAAGTCTGCTCCAGGCGGGGTATTGGGTGCTCCAGCGGGTAGTAAGGGCCGCACCATGGTGGCGACCAATTCCAAAATTCTTGCCAAGTATATACATACCCTAACCCGAAAGTGGTGCCATACTTCTTCAGTTTGATAGGCTTGGTGATTCCCTGGAGGTTCTTGTCGATCCCTTTGCCAGGTTCATACATGCTCCAATTCAGGATACATTCAATCTTGTTACCCTACCACTTATCTTTGTTCACGACGTTGACTCGCTCAATTTGGTGGTAGGTTTCTCCTCATAGTTTCCTTCTTCCTTAAATTGTTGGGATGGTTTGGCGACTGTATACGGGGTTACTCCCGTCACCATGAATAATCACCTCTTGGTGATTCTACCAAATTTCACTGCCTAGTGCAGGGTTGATGCTACAGCTCCAGCGACGTGGATCCAAGGTCGTCCCAGTAGTAAGTTGTATGATGCTAGGATGTCTTTTACTCAAAAATCAACATCGAACCAAGTTGATCCCATTTGCAGACATAAACTGATCTCCCCAATGGTGGACCTTTGGGAACCATCAAAGCTTTGACGTTGATATCCCCATCCTTGATTTCATGCAGACTTTTCCCCAATGTTACGAGGGTTACCAATGGACAGATGTTGAGGCTGGACCCTCCATCGATCAAAGTCCTGGTGATGAAATAGTCTTCGCATTGCACAGTGATATGCAATGCCTTGTTGTGGCTTAAACCTTCAGGGGGCAACTTATCCTCGTGGAAAGTGATTTTATGACTCTCCAATATCTGCCCGACCATGTTCGCCATCTCTCCTTCAGTTATATTACTGGGTACATACGCTTCACTCAGTATCTTTATCAGGGAATTCTTATGTGTCTCGGAGGTTTGCAGCAATGCTAGAATGGAGATCTGCGTTGTGTTTTATTTAATTGGTCTATAATTGAGTATTCCTTTGCATATATCTTTCGCCAAAGATCATCAGGCCCAATTTCAATAGGCCGTCCAGAGGCCTGCTTACTTGATTCAACTAAGTGCTCCGAAGTATAAATTCTGCCAGTCCTGGTCATACCCTACGCTGTAATTGCTTCTCCAGACCTAGTTTTTCCCTTTCTTCTTGCCTCAGCGGTGTAATCCCAAGGAATGGCCTATGTATGGAATGGCGTCACGGTTGACATTGCTACAGGAATGGGCACTCTCGTCTTAGGAGGCAACACAACAACTTCAAATGGTACTTTTGGAGACCCAAAATCCACCTCAATTGGCTCTGCGGTCCTCTCAGATGACGGTGTTTCAAGCTTGAGAGGTACGGACATGTTTACTTTAGGAGCTGAATCTGGACTACAATTGGATTTAGTGTGACTATTGGTTTCTTGGGCTCGTCACCTTCGGCAATTAATCCAATTGAACCTTTGGGGTCCCAATCATCTTCTACTTCGATCATATGCACACCACTACCTTTATGATCAGGCAATGGATTGTTTCGAACGTTAGGAGCAGGCTCCTTGGCCATGATGATTTTTATGTCAATTATAGCTTGGACTTTGTCTTTCAAAGATCGGCAATCATCAATGGTATGCCCTTTCATGCTGGAATGGTACGCACAGGTTTTGTTTGGATTGACCCATTGGGAAGGGTTTTCTGGAGATATGGCAGGGATTGGGGTGATGTGAGCAGCTGCTTTAAGTCTTTCATATAGTTGGTCGATTGGCTCGGTGATGGCGGTGTATTGCTTGGGAGGTCTACGGTCGAAGTTAGGGCGTGGCCTGGGGAAGTTTTGGCTGGCGGAAGGTGATTGGTAGTAAGCATTATAGGCTTGGTAGATGGGTGCGGGTTGGGAATATCTTGGTGAGATAGGTTGATATGTGGGGGGTAATGATGATTGGTAAGTAGGTTATGGAAATTGGTAAGAGGGCAGAGGTGCTTGGTAATTGGGGATAGGCTGGTATGTGAGAGGGGGTACCGGATAGGCTTGGTATTTTACTGGGGACTTGGTTCTCTGTGTGACCATCACGACACTCACATCCTTTTCTTGGACATGCCATCCGATTGTAGGGCTTTGTTGGTAGCCTCCAATGCCTCAATATTAGTGACCATACCGCTTTTAATGCCTTCCTCAATCCTTTATCCTAGCTTGATGATGTAGGAGAATTTTTGTCCCTCTATAAGCATTAGCGTCTCATAATAGTGTGGATCCTGAGCTCGGAGGATAGAATCTGTTCATCTGTTCTTCTTCTAAGGCCGGCCTGACCTTAGCAGCCTCGGATCTCCATCGAGTAGTATACTCGCAGAATGTCTCAGTAGGTTTCTTTTTCAGATTCTAGATGTAGAAGACATATTGCGCATTTTCTGTATTGAATCTGAAGCTGTCCATGAAATCCGATGCCATTCCTACCCAGCTTGTCCACTTCTTGGGATCCTGGCTAATGTACCAATATAGCGCATCGCCTTTCAAACTTCTCATGAAGAGCTTCATGCGAATCTTTTCATCTCTTCCTACGCTGACTAGTTTATCACAGTATGTCCTTAAGTGGACTCTAGGATCCCCTGAGCCGTCAAACATCTCGAACGTAGGAGGTTTGTATCCCTTGGGAAGTTCAACGTCTGGATGAATGCAAAGATCCTCATAATTCAGCCCTTCAATGCCTTTGTTTCCTTCTATACCCTGGACTCGGCTAGTCAGTTTCTTGAGATAGGCAACCAGGTTTTTGATGAGAGAGTCTTTGTCATCAGACTCCAGTGTGTTTGTAATGGGCTGAGTGTACCGTGGAAGGGTTTCCACATATATGGGAGTGTGGTGGGGATGATCATTTGATGGTTCAGGGATGTGGAGTGGAGTGTTGTTGTGACATGTGTTGCAATTTTGATAAGTAGCGGGTTGTTTCTGCATCTTCGGGATGTTCTGTGGAGGTATGGGGTGTTGAGCATTGGGAAAGTTGACGTCTGGAGTAGTGAGGGAGAATGACAAGCTTGCCAAGTTCCGAACTTGGTCTAGTTCTTGTTGAAATTTCAGTAACTTCTGTTCGAGCTGGGCGGCACTTTCTTTGGACACCTGAATACCCTAAGGAACCTCTACCCTTTCAACCGAGTTCTCCTTTCTAACGTTGTTCAAATCTTCCATTTTTGCTTTGCTCTTGTTTTTGATAGGACTTGGAGGAGGAGGAGGAGGAGGAGGGCCCTTAGATCTTGTGGAGTAGGATGATGATGCCAGAGTGCACGAACTAACCTTTTGGGGAGGGGAATAAAAAATAAAAGTAAAACAAAAAGGTAACAAGTTAGTACGGATTCCGAGAAAAATATTGCAATATTTAAACACATAGTACAAGAATATAAATAGTGTCCTAAATTGGGTGAATCGTTGTGCCCGAGGTAGGCCTAGCGACAAGTTAATTTGGAGAACTTATAATGCTAAATGCCTCATTTTATTGATAAAAATAAGACGAACCCCAAAATGACACTAAAATTGCATAAAGTAAAAACGTCACTAATGGCCATTGCCCTTATTACATTCAAAAACGAAAAAGAGAAGAGACTCCTAACTATTTGGTCCCAGAAGTACCTTCCCTAGACTCGGCATCTTTAGCTCCATCGAACAGTTTCACCAGCAGTAGATAAGCCCTGGCCAAATGTCCTCCTTCATTTCCCTCGGCATTTTGGCAATTCTCGATCCTCCGGATGAATTTCCCTTCCAGTTCTACCAACCCTCGCTCCAAATTCCCTAGACGCTTGTTGGCGCTGACATCCATATCCTTCCATTCCTCGATCAAGTTTTGATTCGCTTCTTGAATTTCCTGAAGTTCACTCTCGCACTCCCTGATCCTTTTGCGCAATTAGTTGTATTTAACCTGTAGTTCAGCCCTCTCATCGATGACCCTGTGATCTCGAACAGACCCGGGCTATCCTAATCCAGCATGATCTTCTTCTAGCCAACCGGGATAGTATGGGGTGTAACCGGCATGATATTTGTCAGGCTCTATGGAATCCCTTTCCAGGATGATCTTGCTATTCCACATGTGTTGGGCTTGACATTTGTATGGGCTATCGTCGTCTTGGAAATCATCCCTGAAGTGACTTATCTTTTCGACCTTTGGTACGACTTGCTTTCTCCCCGCCTGCCTCATAATTCGGAGAGGGACATAGGGATAAGTTCCCCTCAGACCAATGAGTATAAAGAACGGAGCGTCCCGAGAGCGGATGATGAATTCTCTAGCGGGGAACCATTCGAACATCCACTGCACCTTGTCTTCTTTCAAGTTTTCAAACAACTCTACCCATCCTCGAGCATCCTCCGGCTGAGCAAACATGTCAGGCATATAGTTCATTCTTTTGGGATGGTGAAACGCTATATGATCATTCCACGGCCTTCGCAAAAGCTCTTGATGGTATCGAACCTTTGGGAGATATTCTATAAGTCAGAGTTGTAGTAGTAAGTTGCAACCCTCAAAGTGACTGGCCCCTCGTTGATAGTTCTCCAAAGCTCGGTAGATCTCTGCAACAATCATGGGCACTATGCTGAAGGGCTGCCCTCCAATCCCCTCTATTAGTGTCTTGGTGACTATGGCTATTCTGGTATGGATCCTAGCTTTCTTCATAGGAAACACTATCATTACCAAGAAGCAGAACATAAAGACGAAAAGCCTCCTATGGATATGCCCCAATGATGTGAGGGCGAATTCATCTGGATAGGTGCGGTAGGACTTGCTATGATCGTACCTCTCGCACAGATAGTGGAAAGGAATATAGGAGTCCTTCAAACAAGTCAAATCTAAGTTTTTCTTCAACCCCATCATTTTGAAGAAACCCCTCCCTTGTGGTTTTCTAGCATGAGCAAACCCGGAGTCTTCCAAGGAATACCGGCTAACCCACCTATTTCTTCGAGCAATGGGGTCATTTCAAGGTCCCCAAAGTGAAACACTGATCTATGACTGTCCCAGAATAAGGTCGTAGCCTCTATGATTTTGTTGTCTGGCTGAATTTCCAAAAGAGAGGGTAAGTTCCCCGAATACTTGCGGACGAGAGTCCGGTGATTGGAATGAATGTCCTCCCACCAACTTAGCAACCTTGGGTGAATATTGGTCACCATGCCGAACTTGGGGATTTCGTTCCTCATTTTTGCAATCTTTGTTAGTCCCTTACCCCACCGAACTCAACTATTTAAATCAATAAATAGCATAATAGCATTTAGTTCTCCAAATAAGTGCACATAATATGGTGTTGTCCGTTTGGGTTCCAACAGAACCCAGTGGACTTTGGACAAGGTTATCTTAAAGAGTCATTATGTGGACATCATAATTAACTCGACTAAGTTTGACAGTGATGCATGATCAATTAAATAGAATAAGGTTTCTATGGGGTGCTAGACTGGTACCCTTGAGCGGACAACTCAAGAGGGAAAGGCAGGGAACCGTAGACTGCACCGCTGATCGACTGGTTTTACCACAACTATGCCTTTGCCACATTTAGGGGGGTAATAATATCGGAAGAGCGCAACCACTCATTAAGAGTTGCTATGGTATTTGTTTGACACAGGTGGAATATGATGTTGAAGATGCCATTACAAAACAAATTGTCACGTATTTTCACGTTCATAATTCTTACAATAATTGGTAAAAAAATAAAAAAATTACCACGATATTGAAGGAAAATAGTAAATGAAAGTGTTAAAGAATAAGAAACAAAAAGATAAGTTAGTTTCGAATAAAGGCATCAAACAAAGCAATAAAGAAAACAATAAAGGCACATATAACATGAAGTGGTAAAAGCCTAAAGATTCCCCAACAGAGTCGCCATGCTGTCGACGCCCCCTTTTTCTTGCGAAATCGAGTTTGGGAAGACAACTCTATTCCCGTTTGGGATTTGGGTTTTGATTTGAAGAGTCACCACCTAATGATTAAGTGCATTAGGACACTAAGGGTTTTGAATTAGAAAACCAGAGTTTGGGTAAGAGCTAGAAATTATCTCGAGGGGAAGGTGTTAGGCACCCCTCAACATCCACTAGTGTGGTTCCCGGCCATGTTACAATTATAACTTTACATATAAGCAATTAGGGCTCAAATAAAGGGTCTTGCACACAAGTTTAAACTCATTTTAGAAAAAGAGTAAGGCAAAAATTTTTGTGAAAAGATTTGAATAACTATAGGGAAAACAAGTAAGAAAACACATAAAGGGAGGGGAGTCCTAGGTTTATAATCAAGATGGATCATATCAATGCAATATCCAGCAATCACTCCTCAGAAGAGGGGTCGCACGTGATATTAGCGCATTGGGCATCATATCCATATCTACCCTTCCCACCCCGTTAAGGTATTAAGCGCTGAATAGTATCGTTACTTGTTGCATGCTATTACCCGTCCCAATCCTATCAGTCCCGGAGGCATATAGGACTACTAATCCTAAATGGTAGGGAATTTGAGGAATTTTGAGAGTTTCAAAGGATAAAATTCTAATGCGACATTCAAAACATATACAACAAGTTTTGGGAGAGCAGGTAAGCAGATATGGCTCAAATAAACCTCCTAAAATTGAAGATAAGCATATAGTTTAGCATGTCTTACACATACTGGTTTGGTCTGAATTAAATTAAGGCGTATGATAGGTTGATTTACCACACATTTCCCAAATAGGGAGTCCAAATTAGCCCTGCTTAGATGTAGTTGTCAAAGACTGACACAGTTGATTAATTACCTAACCGTTTGCCTATATGTTAAACGAGACCTATAGGCATGATATCTATTAGCTCAGAGATGAAGGCATAAACTGATTGCAGAAAAGAATTATAAGTTACAAAGTCATAAGTTCTGCGAGTGTTAAACAAAATTACTACTAATTAGGAGCGAGTGGACGATTCAGATTCATTTAGTTATCCTATAGGCATGCGTTTCTACGCGTGATTGATTTAGGACGTTTGTAAGAGTTCAGAGGTCCTACAAGCATATTATCTATATGATATACAGAATTTTAGTAACGACTTATGGACATGGTATTTATATGAAGTGTAGAAAACCTATGAGCATGGTGTCTATATGAGATGCTGAAAACCTATGAACATGGTATCTATATGAAATGCCGCAGTTTTAGAAGTAGTAATTCCCTATAGACTTGATTTCTTTATGAGATCCAGAATTTCGGAAGTAGTAATTCCTATGGACATGATATCTATATGAGATGAAGAATTTCGGAAGTAGTAATTCCTATAGACATGATATCTACGTGAAAATGCAGAGTTTGAATGTAATAATCCTATCAACATGATTTCTATGTGAAATGCAGAATTTGAAAGTAATAATCCTATGAACATGATTTCTATGTGAAATGCCGAATCTGAAAGAGTAAATATCCTATAGACATGGTATCTACCCCTTTTTGCATGCATTCAATCCCACCCCTTTCACTATCTACCTCAGTAGTTATTACAAAATTATTACAGAACAAATAAATCAGAAAGAACGTAAAATTACATCAGTGATTACATCTACATCTATTCAGCCTAATCTAGACTCAGAGTCTAATAATATGAGATAAACCAACTTCCAAGATCAGAATTTTTTAAAACATTTCTCTTATTTTGGATGTGTCAAAGTTCCAAGGAGCTTCAAGAACTCCAGGCAATGATTACACCCCAAATATCATTGCAGAATAGATTATAGTGTAGTGTGGAAGGGCCAACCCTCAAATGTCCAAGTTCAGAGGGAACTCAAGGTCCCAAGGCAAGGCTCATAGGAGGGGGGAAGAACTTAGAGGCTAGGAGTAAGTGCAAGTGCATTAGAGGGGAAATGGCAAGCTGGAGGTCATGCCAAGCATTTTTGGGGTGCAGGCACACCCCTGACCAACTTGTCAATTGTAAATTAGGGAGTTAGGACCTATTGAAGGTCGGGTTCAGCCTTGGAAATCAATTGGGATGCTTCCAGGTTATTCCTTAACTCAGCATACATAGGGGAGTGGGGATATGGGGATTCATAACAAGCAGGATTCAAGAAAGGAGTAGGCAAGGGCATACCCAGTAATGAGGCATACTGGCACACCCTTTAGCCTACTTAGGGGGTCAAAACTCAGTTCATGAGCAACAATTCTTGTTGCCATGCCCTGAGTCCCCACTCACAAACATATGAGGTATAAATGGGATAGGGAACTAATGTTCACGAGAAAATAATGCAAATAGTAGCACATAAGCATTTCAATGTCAAACTCTGCAGAAAGTAGACATAGGCGCGAAGACTGTAAATAAACACATTAGGATGATGCTGGGAATTGAATCAAGACATACCAATTTTTAAAAGAGATAAGCAAAAGAAAGCAGTAGTCTTGTGAAAGCCATAGTGCAGACAAGAAAGTCCAGAAGAGGTTGTGAGAATTATAAGTGTGAAGTCTGAAGTGTATTCAGTTTCTCTTGTGAAAAGAAAAAGCCAGGTATTTATAGTGTGAAAGTTATGAGAAATAAGGTAAGAAAATAATTGAAGTCTTATTTTAAATCAATCACATAAAACTCCCTTTAATTAAGGGATTCAAATTCAAACGTGTATAAACCAACTAAGGAAAGAAATTAATCAAACTCTTTGTGCAAAGCATGTAATTAAGGGAAAATTCATAAAGGTTATTTAAGGACAAGGTTTCTGAATGTACACGGTCGTATAATTAAGGGAAGAGAATAGATTAACAGCCAAGAAATCACAAGTCCAAAATATTTGGTATGAATGAACCCAGTCAGAAAAGGTGAAGAAAAAGTTTTACTCAAGGAAAATTAGTAACAATCAATTAAAACCCCCACAAAAAAAGGATTTTGATTCAATAACTAGTTGAAATCCTTTTAAAGAAACATTCAACACACATATAAAAGCACACAAGCATGCTTAAACACGAAGAATTTTGTCATGACCTTGTAAAATCAGTGGAAAAAATCCAGTGCAGGAGAGTTTAGCAGAGAGTTAGGGTTTTAAAAGAATAAAACTTTAACCTACATAATTGTTTCCTCTTAGCGGCTTCTTTCAGAAGCTCATGAGAAAGCAAGCAAACAAGTAGAAAGGTCAAAAGCAAACATAGTGAAACAACTAGTTTCGAGGCGTAGTAAGAGAACAACTAACAGTATAGGAAGCAGTAGAAGAAGTAAATGCTTATAGAGGACGAAGATAGTAGAAAATGGTGAAAACAAAAGCAGGCGAGAACCATAGCGTAGAAAATACAGTAGGAGAATATGCCAGGACCGAATATAGAAAACATAGCAAAAACATTCAATCACGGAGCATGAAACTTAGTATAGGAACACACAAGAACATAATAGAACTAGTATAAGAATACAGTAAGAGGAAAAATAGAAATAATAAGGAAGAGAAAATCGTAAAAACATTTGAATACTTTCCAGAAAGCCTAAATCGGCAAAGAAGGGTTTTGGAGGCAATTTTCAAAAGAAAATTTAAGGAAAAAAAATCACGCATAGCACAGATACATAACAGATCTAAAAAGAATCGGAGAAAACCTCGAATTGATAGGGTTTCAAGATTACCCTAAGACGATAAAGGCTTTAAAAGATCGGATCTAAGTCGGATGAGGTCGGCATCTGACTCAAGAGACTAGGATATACCGGCGCGTGGCCAGAGATGGCCAGAAACCTCGAATCGGTGGAGATCTGAGCCAAGCCTCTTCAAGATTTGACTTTGAAACCATGGTAATCAGGCGTGTAGGAGTCCCATGAGGTAGATACATGCCATCGATGGCTTTGGAAGCCATGGATTTGGTCGATTTTAGGTGGTGATTGAAGGTGGCGGCTAGGGTTTCTGAGAGAGGTTGTGAGAGAATTAGGAGTGGGGGGGG
>MU708017.1:35341-89827 GCA_026770625.1 Nicotiana glauca
GGGGGGGGGATTCAAGGGCGGCTACAGACGGGAAATGACTAGGGTTAGGGGGTGATTGAGGAATTAAAAAAGGAAAGGGAGGGGACCGTTGATCTGGGAGATCAACGGTTGAGATTAGAGAGGGTAGGTGGGAAACGGGTTTGGGTCGGTTTGCACGGGGCTTGGGTCAGGGTAATTGGGTCTGATATTGGGTTTAATTGGGGCTGTAATGTGGCTATAACTGAAATGTAAATGGGATATACGTTAAATAGCCTATTTCTCCCCTTTTAATTTAATTAAAATAGTTAAAATAATTTTAAAATAAATTTAAAGCACTGAATTGGTTAATAATATATAAATGTTAATTTAAAAATATTAGGAGCAATTTTATAATTGTAAGGTGCTATTAATCTCAATATAGGCTATAATTACTATTTTATGCAATTTTAGCTTAAAATATCAAATAGATTTATAAAAAATATGCAAAAATTACCTTAATTATATTGCGATATAATATGAGGATGGAAATAAATTACTCACCAAAATAATAGTTTTTTTGGGAATAATTATTAGATTTTGTACTGTTAAAACAAATAATATAATAATTTTAAAACCTTTAAAAAATTAGAAAAAATGTCAAAAAATCTTGGGCATACTTATATATGCATGTACATGCTATTTTGAGAATATTTTGAGTATAAAAATAGATAGGGAAAAATTGGGTATCAACACCTAGCATGCTACACATAATCCAAATAAGGTAGTTTGAACAAGTACAACAATTAAATCAATTAGACATGCTTCCCTAAGCTAAAAACATGCTTAAATTACAATTAGTATAAACAGGAAAGGAAACATGATTTTAGTTAATTAATGAAAACCGTATTTTCAACAATTAGCACAAGTACGCACTCGTCACCTTACGTACAAGGCATTTCAAATATCAATAATACCAAATCCTAAGGAGAGTCTCCCCCACACAAGGTTAGCCAAGTCACTTACCTCGAATCGACTCAAAATCAACACGAAACCATGCTTTTGCCATGAGTACTTGACCCCAAAGGGCCCAACTCTATTCAAATCAATTGCATAATGTAAATACAACTTCAAGTAACTGAATAACTTCAAGTAATTGATTCCACTAGTTAGTTCTAAGCTAATACGTGAAATTAGGTAAAATTATCAAAATGCCCATCGGGCCCATGTCTAGGAGTAGAGTAAAATTTACAAGTTCGAAATCCTCCTCTCACGCGTTCATATATATAGAAATTACTCCAATCCAACATCAAAATCTTGATCCAAACTCAAAAATTAGGTCTAGGAACTTTGTCGGTTTTCTCCAATTTTTCCACCCCAAATTAGAATTTAAAGGATGAATTTAAGCATAGATTCGTGGTAATTAATCAAAACCGAGTAATAATTACTTACCCAAAATACCAAGGTGAAAATATCTCTTAAAATCGTCAATCCCGAGCTCCCAAATCAATTTCTAAGGTTTTGAAACTAAACCCTCGATTATGCCCCTTTTCTGGCCAGTGAAACCGCATCTGCGGCTCTGGGACTGTACCTGTGGTCCTGCTTCTGTGAAGACCAAGTCGCACCTGTGACTCTTCATTAAACCCAGTTTTCCGCTTCTGCGACAACCTTTCCGCACCTGTAGCCTCGCAGGTGCGTTCCCCTTCTCGCACCTGCTGCTTTTGGAACCTAGACCAATTTCTTCTTCTGCAGTCACCTAGCCGCTTCTACGTTGCCGCACCTGTGGTCCCACACATGCAGCTGCGGTTATGACAACAACTCAGCAGCTTAAGTTGCAAATTCCCAACTCCAAACTTCCCGTTAACCATCCGAAATCATCTCGAAGCCCCCGAGACCGCACCAAAAGCACGAACAAGTCATATACCACTATCCAAACTTATACCAATCCTTAAAATACCTAAATCAACATTGAAACATCGAATTAACCATGCATTCAATCCTAAGCACTCCAAAAACTCTCAATTTACGCTTTTGATTAAAAAGTCTATCAAACCTCGACCTAATGACCTGAAATTTTGCAAGCACGTCACATTCAACGCTACAAAGCTACTTCAACTTCTGGAACTCCATCCGGAACCAGATATCAAAATCTTACTATCGAACCGGAAACTTCAAAAATTCAACTTTTGGCATTTCAAGCCTAAATAAGCTACGGACCTCCAAAAAACAATCCGGACGCGCCCCTAAGCCTGGAACTGCCCAACAGAGCTAACGAAACTGTCAGAACTCTATTCCTAGGTCGTCTTCACACTGGTCTGACTATAGCCCAAATTCTATAACTTAAATTCCATTTAGGGACTGTCCCAAAACTCTTTAAAACTCTAAGTAAATCCTCCTGGCAACCCACAATAGCAGAAACAAATATGGGGAATGTAGTTAATAGGGGATCAGAGTGTTAATTTTTAAAATGACCGGCCGTGTCATTATAATCTTCAAATTGTAAATTAGGATGCCACCTAATAAGAAATGACTAAGAGTCATTTTCTTAATAAGTGGCTCTGCCACGTGGGGGTTGGGGTGGAAAATTTTAATCTTTATCCAACTTATTCGTTAATTAGGTAATGTCTCGTTACCCGGTAATTAACGAATTACTCGCATAATTAAGAATTGCCTCAAATTACTTAAAATACTATTCACTTTTAACATACCCTATATACCTTACTATCATGGTCGTGTAGTACATTGTATGTCATTAGTCCATAAATACGGGATATTATAGCTCAAACCGTATTTTATCCCAAATTGGCAAACTTCGATGAAACTCACTTTCTTCGATACCCTTACCTTTTCACCTTCACATATTTAATTATCGCTTGTTTGAAATAGTATAATACTTATTACCTAAAAAATAATCTCATTCCCGAGTTAATAACTTATGACGAAACTTTAACGTTCAAAAATGTGGGATGTAATATCTCATTTTCGAGCTTATATCAATTTACTTATGGCGTACATGCACGTACGAAAACATGGGGTGTAACATCATTCCCTTCTTTGTAATATTTGACCTCGAATGTTGACTGATGCACTTATCATTCCCACAACATAGCTCTTGTGAATACTTTAATGCTCTCCTTGCCATCTAGGCAATTGTTCTATGAATAAATTCAATGTCCAAGGTATTCCCACCTGTAGGTCTCTTTCTCACACCACGGCCTATGGTCAGAATTTTTCTAATCTCGTAACTGTTGCTACATTCTGTTATTCAACCTGTACGCCTTTTTCCTTATAGGTGTGCCTATGCGACTCTTCCCTCCAGTTATTAGCCAATCTCTAGGCCTAACTTTGTGAACATATGCATAACTATAATAAGTTGCCCTCTGGGAACCTATAAGTGTATTGAAGTTCTTCTCTCGATACTTTGTCGAACTTATGAATATTGCTATACCTTATTTCATAGACCTGGTTATCTCCTGTATGACTTTATTGCATCTAGGTAGGTCATAATATACCATAACTCTTACTTCAATTTATCGTTAATGATGTGAGCTACCAAACTCCAGCTTACTCTCGTTGCTTATCCTATATGTATAAGTCTAAGTCCTTTAATGCTTTCTCATTACTGTTCATCTTAAGAATAAAGGTCTAATTTCATCTCATTCTTTGTCACTTTTATCCATCCAGTGTTGATTCATCTCAATATTGATCTATAATCTACCATTGATCACTTAACCTTTTATGTAATCAATGGGCTCACATTGAATCGTGGAACATTTGAAGTGATTTTCTTGTTCTACCTGGGGGCGATGCCATACTATATTTCCATAACCATATTTCATAGCATCCCAATATAATTTACCTTATATGGGTATTTTAATCCCGTACAATTCATAAAATCCTCTTCAAGTAATTACTCAATTGAAGGCCCAAACATCATCAATTATTTATCATAATTTTACCCTTGTTCCACTATCAGGGCAGCATTCCATCTCTTATTAATGCTACTAGTCTTTAACTCCTTTGAGTTCATTCAGGCTATAATGAGCTTTCTATAACTTAAAGAAACCATTAGTTCTCTTGTTTTCATGGGCTTAATCCTGAGGACTTATCCATTCTCGTCACTTTCTCACTAGCCCTTTCTTATCCTTACTCCTGCCTTCTAGAACTTTGTCGCCTTACTGTACAATAGCTTGCGACATATACATATCTATTTATATTATTCTCAACCTTTCAACTTTCTTGTATCATAGATTTCCTTATGTTATTATGGATCATCAAGCAAGACATAACATCGTCTCTAACTCTTCTCCACTCTCTTAATCAGGCTTCTCGATACGTAGAAACTATAGGCTGAAAGACATGCCACTAACGATGCCGCTATGATTCCTAGATATTGAATCCCCGTGCGTCTAGCCTTCTATCCGAAATATGGACTATTCAAAACCTTTTGCATTTGAGTATCTCGTATGTTGTTCATCTTTACCTTACTACTTTAAAGTCTCACATCATATCTTATATCTCTTTCATGACCGGCCTTTCATGTAGGTATAACTCACCTCCACAACTTGAACTTCTATTATAATACTTACACCTCTTTACATGATTAAGTGAGAGCTTCATTCTGACTTCTTATGAGGCTGTATTCTCCTAACTGGATTTATCGTAAAGCTGTTATAGCATATGATTGTTGTACTATCTCTCTTGTACCTCTGATATTAAGAGTAATTCTGCAATATTCTCAATCACAATTTCTATAATTTTCTGGGTCCAATAATCAGACTCCTGATTTACTTCGTTGATGTAACTCTTTAGTTTCCTCTTTCTTCTGATCAGCCTTTCTGTAGGCTTAAGCTATCTTCCGGTCTGTGGCTCATGACATTAGTTATTACTTTAGCCTCTTATGGACACTATGGAATATCCATGGTACAATCTTCTAAAAATTTAATCCTTTGTATATGACTTTGGCTCAATTCTTTCTTTTAAATTATACTGAAATCTTCTGCGGCTGTATAATTGTCAATGCTGCATGGATAATACTCTGAACTCTTAAGTACATTCATAACGTAACTAACACTAGATCATTGATCGAATAATTCTTTCCGTTCTTTCCCGACTTTCTTTAATTGCAAGCAATTGCTTTTCCCGGTTGTTCTGCCACTTGTTGCATGAGTACTATCTTAGTTCTCACGCATATTGAAAGTTTCGTACGACTCATATGATCTTGACCATTACTTTTGTTTCACTTCCCAATCATTAGCCATGATAGGTGCTGGACCACTTTCTTATGGAGTACATACAATGTTATAGCGAGGCTGCTGCTATTAGAAGATCGTTTCTTCTTCTAGTTACTATGTTTCGGTTGAATCTTTCTCTCTTATTTACTCAACTCGTCTTTCATTGTAGTACCTCGGGAGGACCCTCTAACTCTTGTAAAGCTGTGAGCTTATTACACTGTATACTCGGTAGACCTCCTGATGTCTTTCCTTGCCTATACTTATCCGTAGTTACTTACCTCTACACCCTTGTGCTTGTGGGGTTGCTTCTGAGTCGATATTTTGACTGTCTTCCCAGTGGCACTCTCTTTTATTTCTATAACACTGATACGGTACCTTTTAAACTTCCCCACCTCCTATATGAATATATCTTAATTATTATAATGTCATAACTGCGAGGCTGGATTCCCCATGTTGGGGTTCACTATATTTATCTTACATGATCTACTGATTTTTTTGTATCCTCTTATCTAGCCATAATTAGGCTCTTCTTGAATCAACTACTAACCACTCGTTGGCCCACTCTCATATCAATATTTTGTGTAATCATTCTTAGGTTATTTCTTTTGTCTTGACCTACCTCTCGCACTGGCTCCTTATTTGTCAATAACATCCCAAGCAGGAACCCTTACTTCCTTTCTTTGACGTCGTGTTTGCATAATGTTCAGGAATTGTAGCATATCTAAGTGCAATTTCATCCCTTTCTTATTTTTTTCCCATTCTTTATTTACCATTCAATAGTTACTAAAACCACTTATTTTTGACTTAATATCGTGTCACTCCATATTCCCCCTTTAGGGGAGTACTAAAAGTTGGAGCTACGACAATCTGCCTATAGATATTTTACCTCTTCATCTTTTCCTTCCCTTGATTATAGAATATGTAATACTATCATTTCATTTTTTCCACCGTTGTCATCCATGTATCACATCTTACTCACAATACTTCATTAATTCTCTTCTTATTTTTTTGCTGAAATTTATGCCTATCACCTTATTCTGAAAATTTCAACAAGACATTCTTTTGCTTTTAGCTCCCCTCCTTCCATCCCCTAGCACTTCAAGTTGCCTAAAATTCTTGCTCCACCAGGGACGGGAGCCATACTAAGTAATATTTATCCCTTCTAGGCAAGTGCCTATGTTTGCAGTACTCCTATCCAGATGTACTATT
Source organism: Nicotiana glauca (assembly GCA_026770625.1). Lineage (NCBI taxonomy): Eukaryota > Viridiplantae > Streptophyta > Magnoliopsida > Solanales > Solanaceae > Nicotiana > Nicotiana glauca. The sequence continues at coordinate 41,740 of MU708017.1, forward strand.
TTAGAGTGCACCCTCTGGGGTCTCACAAGGAGTATTATGACCATGTTTGTAATATCCTTCGAAATTGTCTCCCAACGTTAACAATCCATCCAACATTTCGGGTCATTCTAACCCTAGTCGGATCCTAATATTCGTTCTCTTCCTATACTACTTCTGTTAGCTCCCATAGAGCATAACTTAGATTAGTGTGGCCAATTTTACATACTCTGTTATAGTTGAAGGTAACTCAAAAGGGTTATATTCTTCTACTTGAATTGTAAATACTGATAATTCTTCATTAACTGGGCGCCTCGTACCCTTCTTCATCTTGCTTCTTTTACTTGTTGAAACTTGTATCTATCTTTTGAATCTCTCGTTGCCTTTCATCAAAAGGGTGGATAGATATCCTTGCCTTAAGCCTCTTTATCAAGAGGCTTACATGTCTTAGCATACACATGATCTACTGAAGACATTACATTTACTCATCATAAACATCGTGAAAAATCAAGTCCCTCTGACTCAACACTTCCATAGTCACATTCAATCTCTTACCAAATGTAGGTATTGTCATATTATGAATAAAATAGAAGTAAGGAAGTTTGAATTCTTATAATTGAGCTCTACCATATGATCTAGAGTAAGAAAAAAGAGTGACAGTCCTAAATGTGTAGTGCACGACAAACCTATAAATAAGACTCTACTAGACACAGCTTGTAGAACTGCTCTGATACCAATTTGTCACAACTCAAACCTATAGGTCGCGAGGGCACCCGGTACCTTACTCAACCGAGTACAAACATAACATATTATTCTTATCGTACTTTCATTGGCAAATGGCCAAATGAGCCATCATGGGCAAACTAAAATAAAGATAGAGGAATACTCACTATAGGACGACACAACCTGATATAAAAACTCATACTTGTGACATACGGGCTTAGAAGGCCAATATGATCCATTATTTACTTAAAATATAGGCCGACAAGGCCATACAAGTATCCGTATACATGATATTTATCTACAAGCCTCTAAGAGTACAGACTTATCACAAAGGTCGGGACAGGGCCCCACTATATCGAACAATACACGTCTAAATCATATTGACCAAACAAGCAACGTCAGAGAAAATGGAGCGCACCAACAACTTCCGATGATCGGATGGCCTACTTGGAGAACTCTCGACTAGTCAATAGGAACCTGCGGGCATGAGATGCAGCGTCTCCGGCAAAAGGAATGTCAGTACGAATAATATATAGATTATGTAAAGCACGTAAATAAGTATATAAAAGATATGGAAGAATTAGAGAGTAAATGACTCAACCTGTAAGTCTAGATAACTCTGTAAATCATGAAATACTTATAGTGTCATGCATCTGTGTATGAACACCATGTCGTGCATAGGTACATCTTTCATAACATCATCAGGTCTCTGAGGGCATCCCATCATATCATGTCGGCCATTGTGGGCAAAATCATCAATGTATACCAGCTGATTAGGTGGTGCGTATATAATGCCATAACCTTTCCCATACCAACTGATTAGGTGGTGCGTATATATATATATATATATATATATATATATATATATATATATATATATATATATATATATATATATATATATATATATATATATATATATACATATACATGCATATTGACCCATATCAAGATGGAGTTATATATGCGTGTGTGTATATATATACACACATATATACACATATATAACTCTATCTTGATATGGGTCAATATGCATGTATAAATATATAAAATGCATATGAAATACGTTAATAAAATCTCTCGGTACGTAATAAGACCATTATGCCTCTGATTAATATCATGAAATAAACTTTACCAACTTACGTATTTTTGAGATCCGTGAATATATGATAGAATAATATGACACATAGGGAATTAAGAACATAAGCATCTCTAGTATTTCTATGAATAGAATCATTTATGGAAGTTGTGCATTTTCTCATTTCGTTTGCATCATATGGATCATGCCAAATGAAAGAAGGTATAGCCTTAACATACCTGGAGAAGGGAAAAATCCGTATGATATTCTTGGAAAAGGTTGCATCGAACTCCTTTAGAACCGCAAAATTTTTACGTTGCTAATATTTTAACGATTCTCGCTGGAATTATTTTTGTCACGACCCAAAACCACGTGACCGGCACCTGGCACACTACCCGACCGAGCGAATCAAATCATGTGATGCACCCAAATCATATGCATGAAAACCAATTTAACTGCGGAAGCTCCTTGAAAATCTTACACATTTCAAGTTAAATGATAAAATATTTTCCAATTCAAAATTACACATGATGCCCTTTCATGATAATAACAATGAGAATAAGTAAAATAAATATATTTTCATGAATGCCGTGTATAACCCCGTTACTACAACCTTTCATAACTATCTATGGAGCTTCTATACCAAAGAATATAACCAATAGTTGGAGTAATTCCAACACAATAAAATAAGGAAGAACATGATAGCTACCACGAAATAATAGTGGTTCTTCATAATACCTCAGAAAGAGAGTCGCCCTGGTCTGACCGTATGACACATATCATATATCGTCCTGAAACATGTAAAGTAAGCATGGCCTTGGAGGGGGCCCCTAAGGGCTTAGTACAACACAACGATACTCAATAAGTGTCATAGACTCTCTCTAACTTAAGTTCTTGGGAAAAAATTTAAAAGAATAACGCACCAATATTTGAAATAAAATGATAAGAAATTCTATCAACTCATAACCCTTGTCGTTTTGAACAAAAGCCAAGTGAATATAACCCACAATATAAACCTTTAAAATATTTACACCAATCCAAGATTTTGGATAAAATCATACAAAATCATTTCATTTGCTCTAACTCAATGAAATTACTTTCGGCTCCTTAGGACTAAACATAAGAAAATCATCCATATCTTTTACTGGGAGTACTATACCGTCACCGACATAAGAATGTCAAGTAGGTTATGTAACTAGCGGCAAATATCATATACCTTACTTGCTCAGGTCGTCTCATCGTAGTGCCGTACAAAATGACTCATCCATGCTAATAATAGCACAAAATAGTAATCTCTCGAGGGAGGGCACCCTGGCGTAGTCTATACAACAAAATGGCCATCTACACCTACACCGACACGTATAGTTTCATGACTACGAACACAATATATCCAAAGTCAATATCGATGAACACAAGCAACTCGCAAAATATTTGATACTTCAAAAATAGATTTATAGCATAGTAGCTTCAAAGGATCTATTTTTATCAAATCATAGCATTTATGGAAAATCTAAGTTATTTGATCAAAAATTAAATAAACAACCTTTACATGCTAAAGCCTTTGGCAAATTAACATCAATCTTTAAAATATACCACAATGGCTATTCTGCACATCAATTTCCAAATGAAATACTTTCCATGAAATTTTTTCTTTAGCATCAAATATGTATACTCTTGTCAATACATAAATTTTGATAAAAACTTATAACATTTACCTTGAGTGTCATTTAGCCAACAAGATTTAAAATAAAATTTTATAAAATGGCATGACACTACATATGCAACATAATATTTTAGCACATGGATACATCCGTACTTGTTTGTCCCCACAAGCACGAAAACGCATTCGCAAACAACTTAAGTATTAACTTGAAACATGCTTTTAGAGAAAGTCCATCAAGAAGAGTAAGTTTTAATCAACTTACCTTGCTTTCGCTTTATTAATATTCACAATGTTTCAATGCTCCTCCATCATCCCAATGTTGATTAAAATGCTCAACATCACCAATATGTCAATATCTACAATGATTCACAACACTAAGAACCATCAATCTACAATAGCAACATCCAATGGAACCAATATTAGCAACAAATTCCATAACTTATGCCATTTAGGCATATTATCAAATACCTTATAGGCATAAATCTCTACATCTCTTCACAGTCGGATTAGCTCATCCAACTGCCACCATTCATCAACAATTTATCCTACAATCATGATTAACCAATTTATAACTTCCAATATCACATATATGACCAGCTATCCACACCCAACCAACAAAGTTCCATTAAATAATCATCATTCAATCTTTACAATAGTTGATGTAATTAAATGGGGAACTTATGGCTTCCAATATCCATAACAAGAGTTCCAATACTTATTCATACTCATATTTCCTTAATAAATCCATACATGTAAGTCTAAGGGTGTAGGATTACCTTTTTGGAAGAAATCTTACAAAACCCTCCTTTGAGTTCTTGAAGAAATCTCTTGAAGATGTAAGTATTTTATGCGTAGATTTTATCAATACTAGTGTAGAAATGATGAAATTTCACACCAAGAAATGGATATTGCTTACCTTGAAGATGAGAGAAGTTGGAGGTCTCTAGAGAGTGAAGAAGAACCCCAAGATTCATCCAAATGAAATGGGGAAAATGGACCCCAAAATTATGTTTATAGGCCTAGATTTCGGATGCAGCTTCAGATGCTTAGCATACCCAGTTCACTATTCTTAGGAGCTCGAATGCCGACCTTGATGTTATGGCAGCACTTCATTGCCATCCCCTCATTTCAGACGCAGCCTCAGATGCTTCGCATTCGCACACTCCTCCACCAGCTTTGCTAATTTATTCATAACTTCTTGTAAGAATGTCCAAATGATAAACGGTTTGAAGTGTTAGAAACTTGACTCAAAGACCTTTCATTTGATAGGTTTTCCATAACATAAACCTTTATATATATATATATAATTGTCCAAAGTTAGGCCTTATGCGTATTCATTTAAAACTTTAGTCTATCTATCATGACCCCGAATACCGGTCGTGATGGCACCTATCATATTATTAGGCAAGCCAACCCAAACATTAATCACAACCCAGTTTTCTTTTATAAAAACCATTTTTCTAACACAGATTTAAATACATATTTTCATAAGAAGTGTTTAAAACAACTAAACTGTGCGAAAATCAATAAAAAAATAAGATAACACAACCCAAACATCTGGTGTCTCAAGTCTAGAGCCTCTAAATACACACCCAACTGTCTAATACATCATAAGTCTAAAAATGTAGAAAAGAACAAGATTGGAAGGAGGAAAGCAGGGTTGTGACTACCTTGAAATCTCCGACAAACTCTGGATAAGCTGAGGACCCTCACTCTACGGCTTGGGCACCTGAATCTATACACAAGGTACAGGGAGTAATGTGAGTATGCCAACTTAGTAAGTAACTAAAGTAAATAATGTCTGAAAGCAGTAACGAGCAGTAAAAATCGTATAAACAACAGAATAACAGATTAAACTCGATAGTTTAAAACCATTTTCATGATAAAATCATCAGTTTTAGTTGGAATACTTGAAATCATATACATAGCAATTTTTCAACAGAGAATTATTTTAAAAGAAGAGTGAAATTAATGCAAAAATCATTACTGGCCCCCTCGGCAAGGTATAACTTAGAATATGGCCTCTCGGACAGCCTCTCAGTCACTCGTGACTAACTCTCATCACTTAGTATTCACTCTCAGCACTCAGGCTCATTAATATCTCAAATAATGGAAATCATAGTAACCGCTGCGGCGTGCAGCCCAATCCATAATTTATAGTCAAGTATGCTCACTAGGGATGTGCAGACTATGCAGGGGCTCCTATAGCCCAAGCGTCAAATCGCTGCGGCGCACAGCTGTGACGACTCGGCCCGTCACCACGTGAGTTATCACCTCGTTTTTCCCATTTTTTGCTTCCTTATGTTTCATTATAAGAGTTTTGGGTGAATGAGTCGATTTTGATAGGTTTTAGAAGGAAGTGAGACACTTAGTCTCTTTAAGGAAAGTTTGGTTTGAAAAAGTCAACCGGATGTTGACTTATGAGTTAGAGGGCTCGGATGTGATTTTCGGTGATTTGGTTAGCTTCGGGGGATGATTTGTGACCTAGGAGCGTGATCGGAATTGATTTTGGAGGTCTGGTGTAGAATTAGGCTTGAATTGGCGAAGTTAGTATTTTAGCGAGTTCCGGTTGATAGGTGAGATTTTGATCCGAGGATCGGAATGGAATTCCGAGAGTTGCTGTAGCTTCGCTAGGTGATTTGGGATGCGTGTGCAAAATTTCAGGTCATTCGGAGGTATTTTTGTTGGGTTTTTGATCAAATGCGTATTTCGGAAGTTTTTGAAGATTAGGTTTGAATCCGATGTAATTTGATAGTTTTAGTGTTGTTTGAGGTATTTTGATGATTGGATCAAGTTTGAATAATATTTTAGGATGTTTTGGTCGAGGTCCCGGGGGCCTCGGGGTGATTTTGGAGGGTCAATCGGACCAATTCCAGCATTTGAAAGTTGTAGGTTTTTCCAGCTATTTGTTGCAGAAAATTTACCCTTCACGTTCGCATAAAGGGTCATGCGTTCGCGAAGAATTGACTGGGAGGCTGATGGTTTACTCTTCGCATTCGCGTGTGTGGGTCTGCATTTGCGTAGGGCTAGCTAATTGTGCATCGAGTTCGCATGGCAGTAGCCGCGAACGCGTATAAGGATTTGGGTTCAGGGGGTTGTTAGTCTTCACATTTGCACATATGCTGTCGCGTTTGCGTAATGAGCTGTAAGGAAGCTTCATATTCGCGGAACTGGGACCGCGTTCGCGAAGGGCATTTTTTAGCTGATGGAAATTTGAGCATCGCGAATGCGAGAAAACCCTCGCGTTCGCATAGCGGAAAAGGTCGCCTGGGCAGAATAGTTTTAATAACATTTCCTCCGCGAGCTAAGGTATTATTCCACCATTTTTTAACATCCTTGATAGCTTTTAGACGGGAATTGAAGGGGATTTCGACTGGAATTGATTGGAGGTAATTTCTATGAACTAAAACAACAACAACAACAACAACCCAGTAAAATCCCACAAGTGGGGTCTGGGGAGGGTAGTGTGTACGCAGACCTTACCCCTACCCCAAGAGGGCAGAGAGGCTGTTTCCGAAATCTATGAACTAAAAATGTGATTTAATTGTAAAATCAACCTAGAAATTCATGAAAACTTAGCAAAAAGGGGGAAGAACTAGGGCTTGGGTTTTGATACTTCAAATTGGATTTTGATGGGTCATTTGAACTCGGATTTGGGAGTTCTCGATATGTATAGACTCGTGGCGAGATAAGGAACGCGTTGATTTAAAAAGTTCTGAGTTTCAAGCAGTGGACCTGGGGCTCGGGTTTTGCAAATTTCGTGATTTTCGATATTTTCGATTCTTTTCGATTGGGTTATGTTCCCTTAGCCTATTGTGATGTATTCATTGTGGTTTTGATCAGATTCGACGCGCGAGGAGGCCGATTTGAGTGGCAAGGGCATAGCGAGCTAGGATTTTGGCCGGCTTGAGGTGAGTAATGATAGTAAATGATGTCCTGAGGGTTTGAAACCCCGGATTTGCACAACGTAGTGTTATGTTGAGGTGAAACACGCGCTTAATGGCGAGCACGGGGTTTTTTACTACTGGGGATTGTTTACGTAGTATTACTATTTTTACTGCCTGATAGAGAATTGCTTTGTGCAGTTATGTGTTTTTATGCCTTCGATTATTATTTATTATTATTACTCACTGGGTCAGAATACTCACATTACTCTCTGCACCATGTGTGTAGATACAGTCATAACAGAATCTACACCTGAGCACTGATTCTTTCCAGAACAGGCATCGAGTTAGAGCGACGAGGTAGCTGTTGACGTTCGGAACCCCTTGTCTCCCCTATTTTATATCATTTGATTTTCCTTCATACTATTGTATCAGATACTATATCTCGTAGACTTATAGCAAACTTTGTAGTAGCTCATGACTTGTGACACCCCGGTTTGGGCTGTGTCGGGATGATTTCCCTCGTTATTATCGCTATTTCCGCATTATTTGCTACAAAACTCAATAAAAATCACATCAACGGAATCCTTATCCTACCACGAGTCCATACATACCAAGAACACTGAAATCAAAGTCCAAATGACCCCTCAAATTCTCATTTAAAGTCTCTCAAACTCAAGCCCTAATTCCTCAATTTTAGGTCTAAAGTTCATGATTTATTAAGTAGATTTCACAATAGAATCGAGTTTTAAGTCCAAAATTCTTACCTCCAAGTTACTCCCCTTGAATACCTCTTCAATATCCTTCAAAATGCTCCAAAAACGACCAACAATGGAAGAAATAAACCCCACATTAGCGGACAAGACGATCTTTTAAACCTTCTGCCCAGGCCTGAAATCCTTTTCCGCGAGCGCGGTCAAAGCCTCGCGTTCGTGAAGCACAAAATAACCTTGACCAAAATTCCTCTTTCAGATCAGGACCAACCTATCGCGAACATGATGCTTTACTCAGACAGACCTTCGCAATCGCGTTCCCCCTACCGCGAACGCGATGAATTAAATTCCCCTAAAGCTCAGCAACCATTTTTTCTATTCAGCACTCCTGCGAATGCGATGCACAAATGCCCAACCCTTCACGAATGCGGAGCCTTCCTCGCGAACGTGAAGGCTAAATTTCAAGATCCCTCAACTGACCCTTCGTGAATGCGAGGGTCCTCTCGCAAACGGGAAGAGTAAAATATTTGCAACAGCTGAAGCAAAAATCTACAACTTTTCTTTAACTTAAAATGGTCCGTTCAACCTTCCGAAACTCACCCGAGGCCCTTGGGACCTCAAGCAAAGGCACCAACATATCCCAAATTCTTATTGAAGCTTGTACCAATCTTCAAAATACCTCAAACAATATCTCATCGACCAAAACCCATCGGATTCAAGCCTAAGTTTCCAAAATCCTCCGAATTCCGCTTTTGATAAAAAACCCAACCAAACCACATTCGAATGACCTGAAATTTTGCACACACATCCCAAATGATAGGATGGAACTACTATAACTCTCGAAATCCCATTCTGACCCCTATATCAAAATCTCATCTACCAACTGGAAATCGTCAAAAATCCAATTTCGCCAATTCAAGCCTAAGTCTACTCTGGACCTCCAAAACTCATTTCGATCACGCTCCTATGTCCCAAATCATCTCCCAAAACTAACCAAACCATCAAAACTCACATTGGAGCCCTCTAACACATAAATCAATATTCGGTTGACTTTTCCAACTTAACCCTCCTCAAAAGAGACTAAGTGTCTCAAACCTTACCAAATCCTTTCCGAACCCAAACCGATTGAATATAGAACCATTATACAAAGAAATTAGAAGTAGAAATAGGGGAACGGATCAGTAACTCATGAGACCATTGGCCGGGTCATCACAAAAATATTTCACCATTCAATTTATGCTCTAATATAGTTCTAGCAAGTACAAATGCCTTGCGCCTCTCCTCTAACGCTTAAGTATGCTGAACTAGTGTGACTCCCTTATGCTATATCCGCATATCATTATATAACTTTAACAATATATACCATCTTCACAATTCTAAATGTAAGAATTACACATTCTATGTTTATGCCATCATCATGCTCTCAAGCTGCATATAATATATATATATATATATATATATATATGAAATTCTGTAGTATATCTCTGAAATTATATTTCTTGCTATTAAGTCCTTTTCATAAAACTTTATTTTGATTGTACCCCACCGAGTAGGCTAATACTTATGATAAAGATGTCATTCTTGTAGGGTCTTATTACCTCATGTCTACATCATAATGCGAAATCTTTGGCCATAGCTCATACCACATATTTATATCAACACGTTTTATATGATAAATATATACTTGCATATTTTTCCATTCTTCATGGTATCGTTGACCTTGTTCATACATATCATGTTAGGGATTTATGACACATTATCATGTAGACTTAGAATTCTTGTAACTTCTCAATCTCCAATCTGTACCATAACCGCTTTCAATTTTATTTTTGAGCCTTACGTCGTACACATTATATGTCTAACTTTCCAACAACTTTTACTTAGCCCACGAGCCATTTCAACATTTATTATTCTTAAATCATAAGGATTTATTCACTCACAAGTTAACTACTCTTTCAATATTGGAAAAATATATAATTTCTTTAAGATCATTCTTTGAAATTATCAATTTTTCATCATTTCAACAGAATAAAATAAAACATACCTCGATTAAAAAAACTCAAGATTATTATTTCATATCATCTTTTTGATTCCTTCTCTGGAAATCTATATTTCTTCTTATCACCTCCAAGATTATGCATTTTGTGCATCTTGCCTTGATATTTTCATGCTTACCCATTTAAGTCAGCATACTTTATCCTCGCATGCGTTGGCAATGCATAATTAGAGATTGACTTTTATTTGTATCACATTCATCATCTGGAGGAACTCAAGGTCGTCATGCCCATCTTTCACATATGGCATGATTCGTCTATTCTCAACTCTTACTTACACGTGGCACTTTATTTTTTGCGTGTCACTTCTATTACATATGACACAATCATGACGATAACCTATCATGCTCAGAGGAAACCCGATCTCTAGTATAATCAAGGGTCATCTCCCTCATCTAATAACATTCCCTTTCCGGATAATCAAGAAAGCCTTTTTCTTTTTCCATCGGGAAGATGTCTTTGGTCATTATTGACACTGTCTTAACCATGCCATACTCCTTATGAGTCATACTATGTCTACTACAAACTTGACTGATTCACATTGACTTATGAATTGGATCCATATCACTTCTCTTTATCTTGTCATGATAGTTTAAGATGCAACTTCTTCATTTACAATTTTCTTTTTTTTTGTTCCTTTCTTAAAGTCGTTTATGGTGATTGTCATAGTAAACAATCATTCTAACATCTTGACCAACAACCTTGAATTGAAATCCAGGATCTAACATAGGTGCCATTATTCGCATCCATTAGTAAAATTCTTTATAAGTCAGGACACCATCCTCACAATACTAGATGACATCATCACCTTATTTTCTTCCATGGTTTCTCAGTATTCGACTGATAATTCTTATTCACCAAAGTTATACGTGTTAATTGTATTATTCCCAATCTATTCTCAATTTATCCTTTCATTTTTAAAAAATCTGACACTTTCTAGCTATTAAGCTAAACATCTTGTATTATAACTTGAACCTTGAACTTTATTCTCGTCACTTCTATATCTTTCTCAACAGGTAGACAATACGATAGAGAATCCATACTCTCACTTCAGGCACAAACGCACGATATAGAGTATGAAGAAAGTGAAACTCCGTAGATGACATTGTAGCCTCCCCGATATAAGTGTGGCCGACAACATACCAATAAGAGAGACTCTACTTAACATGGCTCTATAGACTTCCTAGGACTAGACTTAGAACCTAGGACTTTGATACAAAGATTGTCTACCCAAAACTACATGACCGGCACCCGACATATTACCCGACCCGAGCAAACCAAACCATATAATTGTAATAACCCGACTGGTTGTTTTTAGAATTTATGCCTCGACTCCCTATTAACCGCTTCCCCTAAGTTCATTTCTACTATTTTGGTTTTCCGGTACGTTCCGTGTTGAGTTTCGGAGAGTTTTGGGACACTTAGTCCCAAAATGAGAGCCTAAGTGTTGGAAAGTTATCTGTAGTCCGAACAGTGTGAAGACGGCCTCAGAATGGAAATCCGATAGTTTCGTTAACTCCTTTAGGTATTTTGGGGTTAGGAGCATGTTCGGAATATATTTTGCAGGTCCACAGCTAAATTAGGCTTGAATTGCCGAAGTTTGAATTTTTTAAGTTTCCAGTCCGATAGTGAGATTTTGATATGAGGGTCGTAATGGAATTCTAGAAGTTGCAATAGCTCCTTAATATCAATTGGGATGTGTGTAGAGAATTTTAGGTCATTCGGACGTGTTTTGGTTAGTTTTTTAATCGAATGCGTGTTTCGGAAGTTTTAGAAGAACTTAGGCTTGAATTCGATGTAATTTGATGGTTTTTGTGTTGTTTGAGGCGTTTTGATTATTGGAACAAGTTTGGATGATATTTTAGGATGTGTTGGTGTTTTTGGTTGAGGTCCTGGGGGCCTCGAGTGAGTTTCGGGGTGGTTTCGGATCATTTTGGAGAAGTTTGATATTGCTGGTTCTGGTGTGACACTGTAGCTTCGCAAATGCGAATTTTTGCTGGGAATTGCGAAAATACTGTAGCTTTGCAAATGCGAAGAATTTGTAGGGAATTGCAAAAAAATACTGTATCTTCGCAAATGCAAAGTTTTGTCGGGAATTGAGAAAACACTGTAGCGTCGCAATTGTGAAGTTTTGTCGGGAATTGCGAAAATACTGTAGCTGGGCAGAATGTTAAGTTCTAAAAATGGGGCTTCATTCCCATTTTCCATTTTTAGCAATTTGGAGATCGGATAAGGCAATTTTTCGACAGATTTTTGGAAAAAACAACGTGGTAAGTGGTCTTAACTCAATTTTTGTTAGATTTCTCGAATCTATTACTAGATTTGGCATTAAATCCGTGAATTTAGTTGGAAAACTTTAGAAAAATCTCTCGAATAGGTTTGATGATTTGAAGGTCGGAATGTTATGAGATCTGGACAATTTTGGTATGGTTAGACTTGTGAGAGTGCGAGGTTTCTGGAAATATAATTTTTACCCGATTCCGAGACGTGGGCCCGAGGGGCATTTTTGTCATTTTACATAATTTTGCGTATTAGCTTAGAATTTAATTGTTGAATCAATTACTTGAATTATTATTTAAAGTATGCAATTTAATTGAATAGATTTGAACCATTTAGAGTCGGATACTCGTGGCAAAAGCGTGATTTCGGGCTGACTTGCACTTGTTCGAGGTAAGTGGCTTGTCTAACCTTGTGCGGGGGACGTTTCCCCTTAGAATGTGATATTTGGTAATTGAATACCTTGTACGTGAGGTGACGAGCGCGTACTTGATCTAATTGTTGAAAACACGAATTTTTACATAAAATATTTAAACTGAGTTTCTTTCGTATTTGCTTTACTCTACTTGCCATTATAGCCTGTGCTAGTCTAGAAAAACATGTTTAGTTGATCCAAATTGCCTATTTGCTTAATTTGCCTTAATTGCATTACTTGGAGCATGTTAGGGTAGAACTATTTGTTGTTTTGTATAATTGTACTTCATTTCTGAATATTCTCAAATTGTGGTTGCGCATTTACATTGGGAGTTTAGATGTGGGATTCCGGTTGCTCCCCCCTAATTGTTTGTTTACTTTGGGACTGCGGGTTCGATTCCCGATAGATACTCTTGCATATTTATTTTGGGACTACAGGTTTGATTCCCGGTAGATCCCCATGTGCATTAATAGTTGGACTACGTGATGATATCCCGGGAGATCCTTCGTATATACTCATTGATAGCTGGACTACGGGGCGATATCCCAGGAGATCCTTCGGATATACTCATATGGTGGACTACGGGACGATATCCCTGGAGCTTTTCGGAGAAATTGATAAAATGGACTATAGGACGGTATCCTGGGAGATCCTCATTATTGGTACTGATATTGAGCTGTTTTACTCTGTGTTATCTTATTCTCTGTGTGTTAATTGTTGTTTGTATAATCTGACTTACCTCATAGTTGTATCTCATTATTTATGCTTATTTCACACTGTTGTTAGCTTTATTATTATATTTTATCTCAGTAGGGCCCTGACCTTCCTCGTCACTACCCAACCGAGGTTAGGCTTAGCACTTACTGAGTACCGCTGTGGTGTACTCATGCCCCTTCTGCACATGTTTTTCATGTACAGATCTAGGTACCTCCACCCAGGCGTACTGTCCTCGAGGCGGAGAGATCTAGCGGAGACTTCGAGGTATATATGTCGCGTTCGCAGACCAGGAGTCTCTATCTTATTCCAGCTAGACAGTCTCTCCTTTCTTATAGTTGTCTAGACATTCTGGAGTTAGAGCAGTGTATTACATTTCTCTTAGCCTGTGGTTCCCGTGAGTTTTCGGGTTTTGGGGTGATATTGTAGACTTTCGTATTTCTGAGTTGTATATGCCAAGCGGCACTTATACATAGTTTCTCTTAGCTGCTTGAATTTTTAGTTATTTATTTCTGCAAGTTATATTATTTCCACATTGTTAGGCTTACCTAGTCATAGGGACTAGGTGCCATCACGACATGTTCACGGAGGGCGAACTGGGGTTGTGACAAGTTTTTATCAGAGCTCTAGGTTCATAGGAGTCACGGAACACATGGCGGTTTATTAGAGTCTCGCTGATCGGTATGGTGACGTCTGTACTTATCTACGAGAGGCTATGTAACCGGTAGGAAAATTCCACTTTATTTCATTCCTTATTGTGCGTCATTTATTCAGTTGGGAGCCCATATCATATGTTCTTTTGCATCCACTTGTGTATTGAAATTGTGCACTCGATATCAATTATGCGCCGACGGTTTGTGATGCTAAGGATTATAAGGGAGCTAAGAATTTGCTCAACCATTGGTACCACGTGTCAGCCATATCGATAATACAGAAATATTGACAGATCATTCAAGTGTGCACCTAGGGGTGTAATAGGTTCTGACATCAGGTTGATAAGTACTGTCTTAAGAAGGTTTACTTAATTGCCTAATCGTCGCAGTAATGGTATAGTCACGAGGTGGATGTAGATCTGAAGATAGTTGGTGGTAGTAGAGACTATGTGGTTCATATGAGATGTCTATTCAGCGAAGGGTACAACTAGTAACCGAGATGCTGGAGAAAGTGAGTTTAACTGTCCTAAGAAGGACATGTGCCAACCGAATGGATTCAGGTGTCTTATGATGGTGACATAAAAGCGATAAAGGTTAGTATTGTTGAGTATCGGGATATATCTTATGGCTTTGCACCAAGTGAAGGGAGTCCACTAACAACAATCAAATTGTGGGTCATGTGTCATATCAGATTTGGCTTGAGATGTATTTCTGTGGTATTTAAAAGTTCTCTGAAACTTGTATATGAGTAAAAGCTGAGATTTGTATGGGATGATGTTGGGGCTTTCGATATTCTTATATCCATAATAATTCTACATTTTAGTATCAGCAGGTAAATGTAAACAATTTCAGAATACTCGTAATGCTCCAGTTAATTAGGGCACTCTCATGGGAAAATCATCTTTTAATGCACCACTAGCTTGGGATTCCTTAAATGGTTATTCTAGTTATCCGGCACAGACTCAGTATGAGCAGCCGAACTGCATATGGGTTGTTATGAATGTGATGATAATAGAAACATCATGAGAAATTGTCCCTGACTTGGGATAAATCTATTTCATCAGAACATTCGGTCCACACACTCCATTATAGTTACTAATCCACATACTCTACAAGTTAGAGATGGAGGAAGAGCGGGTAGATGTCACCTGAGAGGTGGAGGCCCGACCCATTGATATAATTGCTATGGTGTGACTGAGGCCACTACACTAGATGATGTCATTATAGATACAATTCCGATTGTTATAAAAAAGGAATATTTTTTCCTTAATTTGTTTTGGTTCTGAAAATTGAGGAGAGTCCTCTTAATATGCTCCACTCATGAGTGAGCTTTGTAATCCTAAAATCTACTTATGTGAATACACACGTTGGGATATTATATGGAGACAACTATCTCTATCATTATGTGTTGGTCACTAAGAATAGCTATGAGGCTAAAAGAGACTTTCTATTACTTACTATAGTGGGTTTTGATGTGATTTCAGGATAATTAAATTCAATTGTGAATTATATGCCTATCGGTATGAGGGTTCATTATATGTTGTAATTTTCTTTGACGAAAATTATTTAAAAGAAGAAAGAAGGAAATGAAGAATTTCAGTTGGCACAATGTGCAAATACTTGTGATTAAGAGTTGAGCATGAGATCCTGAAATTTTTATATAATGTGAAATATTTTAAACTGAGCTACAAGTTGCGGTGGATTTTATATAAGGACAAGGTCCTGGTGATGAAAATTCTATTTGTTTAAAATTCTCCTTTTATGAAATTAATTTTTTTTTGTATAATAATTTAAATGGGAGTCATGCCTGTTAGGCTTATTTGATAATTCTTGTGTATTTTCTGTTCATATTCAGCCATTTTTGTGTTGTAAACGTTGAGTTTTAGCCTACGAGATGGGCACCTAAGTGGCGATAAATGTGACTCGATAATTCAGGTAAGTAATTATGAGGTCTCCATGCCTCGTTGTAATTAAAGTGGAGGTTTGAAATAAGATGTTTGTTAACATAAGGACAATTGGCAATGTTGTGATTTATGAATAACTATTATGGCCAGAGATGTGGTTATGGGCATACATATGATGTGTTTCATGTCCAGATATCATTATGATAATGCGATGCTTGTAATGCTGAGATTAGTGTTACTGATATATACATTGTGGTGTTTCATTGGGTTGTGTATGTGTTGTTAGGAGTTGTTTTGGTGCTACTCTAACAGGTGGATAGGCCCAGTTACAGGGGAGGCTCTGCCAAAGTTTCTGAATTTTTTTTTTGGAGTTAGAAGAATTTGAGACATTAAGATGTGTGAATAAAGAGATAAGCTATGTTGTGTATTTGATGAGGAATAACCCTAAGTGGGGGAGAATGTAACATCCTGAAGAAAACAATTTCGAAGTATTTAAGTGTTATTAAAAGTTGAAGTGTGTTGAAATAAGACTAATGCAGTGTGATGATGTGGAATTTGGACCCTATGACGAATGACAGATTTTGAAGTTTGGGTCCTGTCCTAAGGTTATGCACTAAGGATGAGGTGAAACCTTCAGTTAAGTTGAAGGATCAGTTCACATGAACTTACTTGATAAAGGTTTTATTTGCCCATTGTGTTACCTTAGGGTGCTCATGTATTGTTTGTAAATAAAAAAGATGGTTCCATGCGTATATGTATTGATTATCGCAAGTTGAACAAGGCTACAGTGAAGAACCGTTATCCTTTGCCTCGTATTGATGATCTGTTTGACTAGCTTCAGGGCGCACGGGTATTTTCTAAGATTGACTGGCACTCAGGTTACCATCAGTTGAATGTTCGGGAGCCAGATATTCCGAAGACTGCTTTCAGGACTCTGTATGATCATTGCGAGTTTCTTGTATGTCATTTGGGCTGACCAATTCCTCAGCAGCTTTTGTGCATTTGATGCACAGTGTATTTCGTCCATATTATTACTTTTTTCATTGTCTTTATTGATGACATTCTGGTGTATTCCCGGAGTCAGGAAGATTATGAGCAACACCTGAGGACAGTGCTTCAGACTCTGAGAGAAAAGAAATTATATGCAAAGTTTTCAAAATGTGAGTTCTAGTTGTATTCCATGGCATTCTTAGGCCACGTGGTATCGAGTGAGGGTATTTGGGTAGATCTAAAGAAGGTAGAAGCAGTGCAGGGTTAGCCAAGACCATCCTCAGCTATAGAGATCCACAGTTTCCTTGGTTTGGCGGGTTACTACCATCATTTTGTGGAGGATTGCAGCCCCTATGACCAGACTGACCCAGAAAGGGTGCTCCGTTCCAGTGGGCGGAAGAGTGCGAGGTGAGCTTTCAGAAAAACTCAAGACAACTTTGACTACATTACCAGTTTTGGTATTGCCTACAGGTTCAAGGTCTTATACAGTTTATTGTAATGCCTCACGGGTTGGCCTTGGAGCGGTGTTGATGCAGGACGGTAGGGTAATTGCCTACGTGTCCAGACAGTTGAAGATACATGAGAAGAATTACCCTGTCCACGACCTTGAGCTAGGTGCTATTGTTCATGCCTTGAAGATCTAGCGTCATTATTTGTACGGTGTGCCTTGTGAGATTTATGTTGACCATCAGAGTTTGCAGCACTTCTTCAAAAAAAAGGGATATAAATTTGCGCCACAGGAGGTGGTTAGAGTTTCAGAAGGATTATGACATCACTATCCTCTATCACACGGGCAAGGCCAATGTAGTGGCCGATGCATTGAGTCGTCCGGCAGAGAGTTTGGGAAGTTTGACTTACCTACCAGCATTAGAGAGGCCTATGGCGATGGATGTTCAGGCCTTAGCCAGCCATTTTGCGAGATTTGGATCTTTCGGAGCCTAGTCGGGTTTGTACCTCGGTGCCTCAACAGTGAGCAGGTTAATTATGAGCACCAAAGACCTGGTGGGTTGGTTCGAGCCGGGTGAGGTTAGATCATTGGGCACAAACCTGGTTCAGGATGCTTTGGAAAAGTTTAAAGTGATTCAAGATGGACTCTGTATAGCCTCGTCCAGAAAAGTAGAGTTATGCGGACCGAAAGGTTCGTGATGGTTCCGATATGGTTGGAGAGAAGGTTTTGATTCGTATTTCGCCTATGAAAGGCATTATGAGATTTGGGAAGGAAGGGAAGTTGAGTCTGAGGTTTGTTGGCCCTTTTGAAATATTAAGGCATGTTGGGAGTTTGCTTATGAGCTTGCCTTACCTCCCAGCTTAGCAGGAGTTCATCAGGTATTTCATGTTTCGATACTCCAGAGATATCACGGGGACCCATCGAACGTGTTGGATTTCAGCTCAGTACAGTTGGACAAGGATTTATCTTATGTTGAGCAGGTAGTCGCTGTATTGGATAGACATGTCAGAAAGTTTAGATCAAAGAACATTGTTTCAGTAAATGTTCAGTGGCGGGGTCAGTCGGCCGAGGAGGCTACTTAGGAGACCGGGCGGGATTTGCACAGTCGATACCCTCATCTTTTCACTACTTCGGGTATGTTCTTTATGCTCGTTTGAGGACAAACGAATGTATAAGTGTGGGAGGATGTAACGAACCGGCCGGTCATTTTTAGAATTTATGCCCCGACCCCTATTAACCGCTACTCCTAAGTTCATTTTTGCTATTTTGGTTTGCCGGGACATTCCGTGTTGAGTTTCGGAGAGTTGTGGGACACTTAGTCCCTAAATGGGAGCCTAAGCGTTGGAAAGTTGTCTGTAGTCGGAACAGTGTGAAGACGGACTTGGAATGGAAATATGATAGTTTCGTTAGCTCCGTTAGGTGATTTCGGGGTTAGGAGCGTATTCAGAATGTATTTTGGAGCTCTGTAGCTAAATAAGGGTTGAATTGCCGAAGTTTGAATTTTTGAAGTTTCCGGTCCGATAGTGAGATTTTAATATGAGGGTCGTAATGGAATTCTAGAAGTTGCAATAGCTCCGTAATATCAATTGGGATATGTGTAGAGAATTTTAGGTCATTCGGACGTGTTTTGGTTAGTTTTTTAATCGAATGCGTGTTTCGGAAGTTTTAGAAGAACTTAGGCTTGAATTCGATGTAATTTGATGGTTTTTGTGTTGTTTGAGGCGTTTTGATTATTGGAACAAGTTTGGATGATGTTTTAGGATGTGTTGGTATTTTTGGTTGAGGTCCCGGTGGCCTCGGGTGAGTTTGGGGGTGGTTTCAGATCATTTTGGAGAAGTTTGATATTGCTGGTTCTGGTGTGACACTGTAGCTTCGCAAATGCGAATTTTTGCTGGGAATTACGAAAACACTGTAGCTTCGCAAATGCGAAGGATTTGTTGGGAATTGCAAAAAAAACTGTATCTTAGCAAATGCGAAGGTTTTGTCGGGAATTGAGAAAATACTGTAGCTTCACAATTGCGAAGTTTTGTCGGGAACTGCGAAAACACCGTAGCTTCACAATTGCGAAGTTTTATCGGGAATTGCAAAAACACTTTAGTTGGGCAGAATGTTAAGTTCTGAAAATGGGACTTCATTCCCATTTTCCATTTTTAGTGATTTGGAGCTCGGATAAGGCGAGTTTTCGACATATTTTTGGAAAGAACAACGGGGTAAGTGGTCTTAACTCAATTTTGGTTAGATTACTCGAATCTATTACTAGTTTTGGCATTAAATCTGTGAATTTAGTTGGAAAAGTTTAGAAAACTCTCTCGGATAGATTTGATGATTTGAAGGTCGGAATGTTATGGGATTTGGACAATTTTGGTATGGTTAGACTCGTGAGAGTGCGAGGTTTCTAGAAATATAATTTTTACCCGATTCCGAGACGTGGGCCCGAGGGGCATTTTTGTCATTTTACATAATTGTGCGTATTAGATTAGAATTTAATTGTAGAATCAATTATTTGAATTATTATTTACGGTATGCAATTTAATTAAATAGATTTGAGCCATTTAGAGTCGGATACTCGTGGCAAAAGCGTGGTTTCAGGTTGACTTGCACTTGTTCGATGTAAGTGGCTTGTCTAACCTTGTGTGGGGGACCTTTCCCCTTAGGATGTGATATTTGTGTAATTGAATGCCTTCCCGGTAGATCCCCCTGTACATTAATAGTTGGACCACGGGACGGTATCCCGTGAGATCCTTCGGATATACTCATATGGTGGACTACGAGAAGGTATCCCGGGAGCTCCTTGGAGAATTGATAAAATGGACTACAGGACGGTATCCTGGGAGATCCTCATTATTGGTACTGATATTGAGCTATTTTACTCTGTGTTATCTTATTCTCTGTGTGTTAATTGTTGTTTGTATAATCTGACTTACCTCATAGTTGTATCTCATTATTTCTTCTTATTTCATACCGTTGTCAGCTTTATTATTATATTTTTATCTCAGTAGGGCCCTGACCTTCCTCGTAACTACCCAACCGAGGTTAGGCTTGTCACTTACTGAGTACCGCTGTGGTGTACTCATGCCCCTTTTGCGCATGTTTTTCATGTGCAGATCTAGGTAACTCCACCCTGGCGTACTGTCCTCGAGGCGGAGAGATCTAGCAGAGACTTCGAGGTATATCTGCCGCGTTCGTAGACCAGGAGTCTCTATCTTATTCCAGCTTTAGTAGACAATCTCTCCTTTCTTACAGTTGTCTAGACATTCTGGAGTTAGAGCAGTGTATTACATTTCTATTAGCCTGTGGTTCCTATGAGTTTCCGGGTTTTGGGGTGATGTTGTAGACTTCCGTATTTTTTAGTTGTATATGCCAAGCGGCACTTATACATAGTTTCTCTTAGCTGCTTGAATTTTTAGTTATTTATTTCCGCAAGTTATATTATTTCCGCATTGTTCGGCTTACCTAGTCGTAGGGACTATGTGCCATCATGTCATGTTCACGAAGGGCGAACTGGGGCCGTGACAATAATGCACCCAAATCATACGCTTGAAAACCAATTTAACTGCGGAAGCTCCTTGAAAATCTTATTCATTTTCAAGTTAAGTGATAAAATATTTTCCAATTCAAAATCACACATGACGCCCTTTCATGATAATAACAATAAGACTAAGTAAAATATATATACTACCATGTATGTTTGTATAACCTCGTTACTACAACCTTTCACAACTATGTATGGAGCCTATATACCAAAGAATAGAACCAACGGTTGGAGTAATTCCAGCAAAATAAAGTAAGTAAGAAAATGATAGCTACCACAAAATAAAAGTAGTTCTTCATAATACCTCAGAAACAGAGTTGTCATGGTCTGACCGCATGCCACATATCCTACATCATCCTGAAACATGTAAAGTAAGCAGGCCTGAAGGGGGCCCCTAAGGGCCGAGTACACCATAACAATACTCAATAAGTGTCATAGACTCTCTCTAACTTAAGTTCTTGGGACAAGCTTTATTAGAATAACGCACCAATATTTGAAATAAAATGATAAGAAATTCTATCAATTCATGACCCTTGTCATTTTGAATTGAAGCCAAGTGAAATATAACCCACAATATAAACCTTTAAAATATTTACACCAATCCAAGATTTTAGATAAAATCATACAAAATCATTTCTTTTTCACTAAGTCATTGAAATCACTTTCGACTCCTTAGGCCTAAACATAAGAAAATCATCCTTACCTTTCACTGGGAGTACTATACCATCACCGACATAAGAAGGTGAACTAGGTTATGTACCTAGCGGCAAATATCATATACCCTACTTGCTCCGGTCTTCTCATTGTAGTGTCGTATGAATCGACTCATCCATGCTAATAATTGTACAAAATAGTAAACTCTCTCGAGGGAGAGCACCCTGCAGTAGTCTATACCACAAAATGGCCATCTACGCCTATAGCGGCACATGTAGTTGCATGACGACGAACACAATATATCTGAAGTCAATCTCGGTGAACACAAGTAACTCCCAAAATATTTGATACTTCAAAAATAGATTCATAGCATAATAGCTTCAAAGGATCTATTTTTATCAAATCATAGCATTTATGGAAAATCTAAATTAGTTGAACAAAAATTAAATAAACAACCTTTTACATGCTAAAGCCTTTAGTAATTTAACATCAATCTTTTAAAGATACCGCAAGGGCTATTCTTCACATCAAGTTCCAAAAGAAATACTTTCTATGAAAAATTTTCTTTAGCACTAAAATATGTATACTCTTGTCGATACATAAGTATTGATAAAACTTATAACATTTACCTTGTGTGTCATTTAGCCAACAAGAATTAAAATAAAATTTTACAAAATGGCATGACACTACATATGCAACATAATATTTTAGTACATGGAGATATCCGTACTTGTTTGTCCCCACAAGCACAAAAAAACATTTGCAAACAACTTAAGTATTAACTTTAAACATGCTTTTAGAGAAAGTCCCTCAAGAAGAGTAAGTTTTAATCAACTTACGTCTCTTTCGCTTTATTAATATTCACAAGTTTTCAATCCTTCTCCATCATCCCAACATTGATTAAAATGCTCAAAATCACCGACATGTCGATATCAACAATGATCCACAACACTAAGAACCTTCAATCTAGAATAGCAACATCCAATAAAACCAATACAACAACAACAGCAACGACCCAGTGAAATCTCAATAGTGGAGTCTGGGGAGGGTAATGTGTACGCAGACCTTACCCCTACCGTAACGGAACTAATATTAGTAATAAATTCCATAACTTAAGTCATTTAGGCATATTAGGAAATAATTTGTAGGCATAAATCTCTACATCTCTTCATTATATGATTAGCTCATCCAACTAGCACAATTCATTAATAATTTATCCTGCCATCATGATTAACCAGTTTATAATTTCGAACATCACATATATGACCATCTATCCACACCCAACCAACAAAGTTCCATTAAATAATTATCTTTCAATCTCTACAATAATTATGTAATTAAATGGGGGAACTTATGACTTCCAATATCCATACCAAGAGTTCTGATACTTATTCATACTCATATTCCCTTAATAAATCCATACATATAAGTCTAAGGGTGTAGTATTACCTTTTTGGATGAAATCTTGCAAAACTCTCCCTTGAGTTCTTGAAGAAATCTCTTGAAGATCTAACTATTTTATGTGTAGATTTCATCAATACTAGTGCAGAAATGATGGAATTTCGCACCAAGATAATGGGGATTGCTTATCTTGAAGATGGGAGGAGTTGGAGGTCTTGAGAGAGTGAAGAAGAACCCCAAAATTCCTTCAAATGAAATGGGGAAAATGGACCCTGAAATTGTGTTTATAGGCCTAGATTTCGAATGCGGCTTCGGATGCTTCGCATCCCCAGTTCACTCCTCTCAGGAGCTCGGATGCTGACCCAAATGCTATATCAGCACTTTATGCCAGCCCCTCTTTTCGGATGCGGTCTCGGATGCTTCGCATCCGCACACTCCTCCACCAGCCTTCGGTAATCTGGTCATAACTTTTTTTAGGAATGTCTAATTGATAAACGGCTTGAACCGTTAGAAACTAGACTCAAAGAACTTTCATACAATAGACTATCCATAACATAAACCTTTATTTATATGTATATATGATTGTCCAAAGTTAGGTCTTACGCGTACTCATTTGGAACTTTAGTCTATCATGTAACTTCCAACTTGCTTTGTCCCAAGGGCTCTCCTTATGCCCTATATCACTTCAAATACACCTTGTACACTCATTATCACATCCAGTTAATATCCATCATATTAATATTTCTCGTCTGCACACAAAATAATGTAATTAGTATACATCAAATTTCTTAAAAGTGCTTAAGTGCTTCGAAATTTTACGGGGTGCTACAGTTTTGTTGCAAGAAGTCACGTTGTAGTATATTTTTGTCACGACCCCAAAACCAACCCGGTCGTGATGGTGCCTAGTTATCATAGAACTAGGTTAGTCGACACAAACCCAAACCAATTAGTATTTTCCATTCTTAGGATAAAATCAAATATATTTAACAATAAACTTTCATATAGTGTTTAAAACAATACAACAATGCGGAAAGAAAGCCCGACATCATGCTGTCACTAGTCATGAGTATCTACTACAACAATCTGACGACCTCAAGACCAGCATGGTCGGGGAAAATCACATAAGTACGCTAAGGGAGAATAAGAAGGGAAAAAAGCAGGGTTGCGATCGCCAGGCAGCTACATTGCTAACTCTGATGAACCTGCCACCGAGTTCAGAAATACCTGGAACTGCACACAAGGTGCACGGAGTAATGTGAGTACGCCACTTCAGTAAGAAATAAAAGTAAATAAAGACTGAGCAGTAGGAAATGATAGGATCCATTTTTAACTTTTTGGGGAAAACTTTAGAAAACTTATTTTCATGCATTAGAATTTATTCATTTAGCATTTATTGATGTACTTAAGTAACGTTTTGGCAAGATACGAGCGAATTGGTGGTGGAATCAAGAGGTAAAGTGGCGTTTGAGGCTTGAGTTGATCGTGGAAGTGTGAGGTAAGTGTTTGGTCTAACCTTAGCTTGAGGGATTAGGAGTCGAGTCCTATTTGCTATGTGTTATTTGTTGAGTACGACATATAGACATGGTAACAAGTATCTCCCCGGGTCCACATGGTCAAAACCAGAGGTTCGAACAAAAACCCGATTACCCATTCCCCCACGAACCCAAATATATAATTTGTTTTGAAATCGAACCTCAAATCGAGGTCCAAATCCCCAAAATTTGAAAAACTTAGGTTCTACCCAAAACACCCAATTTTCCCCATGAAAATCATTGATTTTGAGTTGAAATCATGTGAAAAGGTGTTAAAGATTAAAGAAAACAAGTTAGAAATGAATTAAAATCGATTAGGAAGAGAATTTGTCTTTGAAAAATTGCCTAAGAGTGTTTTGGTTCTGAAAGAGTGCGAAAAATAGTTGAAATGCGTCTAAGTTAAGAATTTACAGGTTCCAGGTATCCCAATTTCTGACCAGGGTTCGCAATTGCGAACCTAAAAGTTTGCTATACTCGCATTTGCGAAGTGACTTTCGCATTTGCGATAAAACTGTTGCATTTGCAACATTGGAGAAAATCCGGGCCACTTCGCAAATGCGATGGCTCTTTCACATTTGCGGCATCACTTTTGCGATGACTGCTGCGCATTTGCGATCCCAAGGCAGTCCAGGTCCCTTTAGCATTAGCGGAGATTTTCTCCTATTTGCGAGCCAGCCTGCAGACCTGATCATACCAGCTGAAAACTTGTAATTTTTCCAAGTTAAAATTCCACTCCGTGACCTATCCAAAACTCACCCGAACCCTCGGGACTCCAAATGAAAACACGCACACCAACCTAAAAACATCATATGGACTGATTCGTGCATTCAAATCACCATAATAACATCAACAAGTATGAATTTAGTAATAAAAATCATGAAATCACTTAAGAACATCAAAATTTCTAATTTTCTCAAATAAGGTCTGATTCACGTTATTTCAAGTTCGTTTCTTGCCAAATTTCACAGGCTTGACTCAAATCATATATAAGACTTGTACCGGGCTTCAAAACTAGAATACGAGCCCAATACCATAAAATTTCAAACACATTTCATTTCCAAAAACTCATATTTATTCCAGAAAATAATTTTCTTTAAAAATTTATTTTTCGGGCTAAGGACCTCGGAATTCGAATCCACACATATGCCCAAGTCCCATATTTTCCACAGACCCTCCGGGACCGTCAAATCACAAGTCTGGGTCTGTTTACCCAAAATATTGACCGAAATCAACTTATATTCATTTTAAAGGTAAAATTCATCATTTTTCACAGATTTTCCCATAATGGCTTTCCGGCTACGCGCTTGGACTGTGCACGTAAATCGAGGTGATGCTAAAAGAGGTTTTTAATGCCTTGAAACATAGAATTTATTTCTAAAACAAGTGAAAAGATGTTTTTAATACCTCTAAAACAATTGTTCGTCTTCAAACGAACATAAGAAGGAAGTAACTGAGTATGGGAAAAGATGAGGATAACGGCTCCGCATATCGGACTTGGACTCCAAGGTCGATGCCTCAGCAGGATGACCTCTCCACTTAACATGAACAGAAGGGAAACTCTTCGATCTCAACTGACGAACTTGCCGGTCTAGAATAGCTACCGGATTCTCCTCATAGGACAAGCCCTTGTCCAACTGGACAATGCTTAAATCTAATACGTGAGATGGATTTCCGTGATACTTCTGAAGCATGGACACATGAAACACTTGATGCAGGGCTGATAAGCTCGGTGGCAGTGCAAGTCTATAAGCCACCTCTCCTACTCGATCAAGAATCTGAAACGGGCCAATAAACCTTGGGCTAAGATTGCCCTTCTTCCCAAATCTCATCACACCCTTCATAGGCGACACTCGAAGCAATACCTGCTCACCGAACATGAAAGCCAAATCATGAACCTTACGGTTGGCATAACTCTTTTTCCTGGACTGAGCTGTACGAAGCCTATCCTGAATGATCCTAACCTTGTCCAAGGCATCCTGTACTAGATCTGTACCCAACAATCGAGCCTCTTCCGGCTCAAACTATCCAACCGGCGATCGACACCGCCTACCATATAAAGCCTCATAAGGAGCCATCTGGATACTCAACTGGTAGCTGTTACTGTTGGCAAACTCTAGTAAAGGCAAAAACTGATCCCGCGAGCCTCCAAAGTCAATGACATAAGCTCAGAGCATATACTCCAAAATCTGAATAGTCTGCTCGGACTGCCTATTCGTCTGAGGATGAAACGTTGTGCTCAACTCAAACCGTATGCCCAACTCTCGCTGAACAGCTCTCCAGAAATGTGAGGTAAACTATGTACCTCGATCCAAAATGATAGACACGGGCACACCAAGAAGACAAGCAATCTCCCGAATATAGATATCAACTAACCTCTCGAAAGAATTGGAGACTACCACAAGAATGAAATATGCTGAATTGGTTAGCTTATCAACAATAATCCATATTGCATCGAATTCGTCTGAGTTAGTGGGAGTCCAATAACGAAGTCCATAGTGATATGCTCCCACTTCCACTCAGGAATATCAATCTTTTGGAACAAACCACCAGGCCTCTGATGCTCGTACTTAACATACTGACAATTCAAACACCGAGCCACATATGTAACAATGTCCTTCTTCATTCTCTTTCACCAATAATACTGCTGCAAATCCTAATACATCTTAGCGGTGCCCTGATGAATAGAGTAGCAGGAACTATGGGTTTTCTCTAAAATCAAATCTCGGAGTCCATCCACATTAGGCACACAAACTCGACCCTGCAGCCTGAATACTCCATCACCTCCTAAGGTAACCTTCTTGGCACCTCCGTGCTGCACCGTGTCTCTAAGGACGCACAAATGAGTATCATCATACTGCCGATCTCGGGTACGGTCCAATAAAGAAGAATGGGTGACTGTGCAAGCTAACACTCGGCTGGGATCAGAAACATCCAACCTCACAAACTGATTTGCCAAAGCCTGAACAACCAAAGCAAGCGGTCTCTCATCGATCGGAATATAAGCGAGACTACCTATACTGGCTGACTTCCTACTCAAAGCATCGGCCACCATATTGGCATTTCCCGAATGATATAAGATGGTGGTATTATAGTCCTTTAATAGCTCCAACCACCTTCTCTGCCTCAAATTTAGCTCTTTCTCCTTGAACAAATACTGTAGGCTCTTGTGATCCGTGAACACGTCACATGCCACGCCATACAGATAATGCCTCCAAATCTTTAATGCGTGAACAATGGCTACTAACTCCAAATCATAAACCAGGTAGTTCTTCTCATGAATCTTCAACTGCTGCGAAGCATAGGCAATGACCTTACTATCCTGCACCAACACCACACCAAGTCCAATACGAGATGCATCACAATAAACTATCTAAGGCCCTGAACCTGTAGGCAAACCCAACACATGTGCCGTAGTCAAAACTATCTTGAGCTTCTGAAAGCTCGCCTCACACTCGTTCGACCACATGAACTTGGCACCCTTTTGGGTCAACCTGTTCATTGGGGCTACAATATATGAAAGCCTCTCCATAAAGTGATGATAATAGCATGCCAGACCCAAGAAACTATAGATCTCTGTAGCTGATGTTGGTCTAGGCTAGTTCTTGATTGCCTCTAGCTTCTTCGGATCAACCCGAATACCCTTTGCTGATACGACATGACCAAGGAATGCAATTGAACTCAACCAAAACTTGCACTTCGAAAACTTAGCATACAACTTACTATCATTCAAGGTCGGAAGAACCACTCTAAGATGTTGCGCATGCTCCTCCCGGTTGCGGGAGTAGATCAGTATATCATCAATGAAGACTACCATGAACTAATCCAGGTAAGGCCTGGACACTCAGTTCATCAAATCCGTAAACATTTTTGGGGTATTTCTCAACCCGAATGACATAACCAAGAACTTATAATGCCCATACCAAGTGCGAAAAGCTGCTTTAGGGACATCAGATGACCTAATCCTTAAATGATGGTATCCAGATCTCAAGCCAATCTTCAAAAATACCTTGGCACCCTGAAGATGATCAAACAAATCATCAATCCTCGGCAATGGGTACTTATTATTGATTGTAACCTTGTTCAAATACCGGTAATCTATACACATTCGCATCGATCCGTCCTTCTTCTTAACAAAAAACACGGCGCACCGCAAGGCGAAATACTAGGTCTAACGAAACCTTTTTCAAGCAAGTCTTGCAAATGCTCCTTCAACTCTTTCAACTCAGGCGGGGCCATACGATACGACGGAATAGAAATGGGCTAAGTGCCCGAAGCCAAATCAATGCAGAAGTCAATATCGCTGTCGAGTCGCATACCTGGCAGGTTCGAAAGAATACCTCAGAAAAATCACGAACAACAGGCACAGAATCAATAGAAAGAACCTCGGCACTCGAATCACGAACATATTCCAAACAGGACAAACACCCCTTCTCAACCATACGCTGAGCCTTTATATATGAGATAACACTATGGGTAGAATCACTAGGAGTCCCTCTCCACTTTAAACAAGGTAAACCCGGCAAGGCTAAGGTCACAGTCTTGGAATGACAGTCCAAGATAGAGTGGTAAGGTGATAACCAGTCCATCCCCAATATTACATCAAAATCAACCATGTCCAGAAGTAATAAATCTACACGAGTTTCCAGACCCCCAATCACGACTATACACGAACGATGGACTCGATCTACCACAATAGAATCACCCAGCAGTGTAGACACATATACAGGAACACTCAAAGAATCACTAGGCATTACCAAATACAGTGCGAAATAAGATGACACATAGGAGTATGTAGACCCTGGATTAAATAAAACTGAAGCATCTCTACTACCAACCAGAACAGTACCTGTGATAACTGCATCGGAAGACTCAGCCTCAGGCCTGGCTGGTAGAGCAAAACATTGGGGCTGGGCGCCACCACCCTGAACTACATCTCTGGGACGGCCTGCTGCTGGCTGGACTCCAGCTCTAATACTTCTACCTCCACCTCTAGTACCTTTACCTCTACCTCTAGCTGGCTGAGCAGGCTGTGGAACACTCGGTGTCTAAACTATAGCACGAGAACCTTGCTGCTACAATTGAATACCCACTAATCTCGGACAAGCCCTTCGGATATGACCATACTCACTGCGCTCAAATCATCCACCTAAGAGCCACGACTGAGGAAACTAAGACTGACCCTAGCAAACTGAATGACCAACCAAAAAACTCTGGAGCGGCGGTGCACTGATAGGTGCTGGTGGTGCATTGTAGGGCTGCTGATCAGAATACTGCATATGAGAACCATGACCACTTGAAGCGCTGTGAGAAACCTGAAATGCTGACTGAAAAGTCCAAGGAGGATGGCTTCTGCCATACGTATCCCTGCCTCCAACCGAGGCACCACTGAATCTGGTTGAATGACGAGGCCTCTTGTCAGAACCCTGACCACCCCCTGTGACAGAACCATCTCAACTCTCCTGGCCACATTGGCCGCCTCATGAAAAGAAATATCACTCCCTGTTTCCTTAGCCATCTGAAGTCAAATAGGCTGGATAAGTCCCTCAATGAACCTCCTCACTCTCCCTCTATCTCTCGGTAGGTTGTATGGTAAGAGCATGACGGTCCAAGTCGATGAATCTGGTCTCGTACTGAGTAACAACCATAGAACCCTGCTAGAGATGCTCAAACTGCCTCCGATTGATCTCTCTCTGAGTGATAGGGAGAAAGTTCTCCAAAAATAGTTGAGTAAACTGCTACTAAGTCAAAGTTGGTAAGCCGACTGGTCTAGCCAAACAATAATCTCTCCACCAAATCTTGGCGGATCCAGACAAGAGGAAAGTGGCAAAGTCGACTCCATTGGTCTCCACTATCCCCATGTTCCTAAAAGCCTCGTGACAGTTGTCTAGATAATCCTGGTGATCCTCAAAAGAAGCACTGCAGAAAGTGGTAGTGAAGATCATGGTAAACCTATCCAATTTCCACAAAGCATCGGTAGACATAGCTGCTCAATCACCGGTATGAGCTACCACACCCAGATGAACTACTAGAGTCTTAAACTTGGGAGTCATCTGCTCCGGAGTACGAGTACCAGGAGTCTAGGCTCCTCCTCCGGCCTGAGAGACGGTTGGTGCTACAGGAAGCAAGCCTGCCCTGGTGACACTCTCCATATGGCCCACTAGACGTACTAGAGCATCCTGGAGTACCAGGCTAGCAATAAACCCCTCTGGGACCTGAGCTGGGCCTACTGGAACTCTCTGGGCCAGAACATCATCATCAAAGTCAACTTGAGGTTCCGCCGCTGGTGCTGCTACTCTGAGATGAGCTCTGCCCCTAACTCGGCCATTAGCATGACCTCGGCCTCACCCTCTACCCCAAGTAGGAGCTACTGCTGGGGGCTCGGGCTACTTATCACTGGATGAGGAAGCACGTGTTCTCGCCATCTGCAAAAGAATAGAGTAGAAATTCAATTAACATTGAGAAACAAAATCGTACGATATGAAAGAATAGATGTGAAATTTTTCCTAACTATATAGCCTCTAGGGGATAAATACAGATGTCTCTGTACTGATCAATCAGGCTCTACTAAGCTTGTCTGTGAATTGTGAGAGCCGTGCAACCTAGAGCTCTGATACCAACTTGTCATGACCCGGATTTCTCACCCTCGGGTGTTGTAATGATGCCTACTAATGAAAGCTAGGCAAGTCAACTGTTTGCGCAAATTACCTTTTTCCATTTTAATTCTTTAGCAAGTATGAATCAATAGTTATGAACAACGGAAAATTAAAACAAGCGGAAGAATGATGAACCATTTGAATATATAACTAATACAACATCTTTAGCCAATTATACCCATTGGTGTCATGCTTCACATGCAATCTAGAATTACTACAAACAAGGTCTGAAAAATAGATAATACACCGTTTCTAAAAAATGTAAATGAAACAGGATAAAGAGATAGAGGGAGACGCCAGGGCCTACGGACGCCACCCAAGCAAAGGTCTGAATGTTGCTGCTCCGGGATCTGCATACAGTGCAGAGTGTAGTATCAGCACAACCGACCCCATGTGCTGGTAAGTGCCTATCCTAACCCCGGCGAAGTAGGGATGAGTCTAGGACTAGACTACTAAATAAACCTGTGCAGTTATATCATATGGAACGAAAAATAGAACATAAATATACAATTAAGGATGGGAGGGGGACATGCTGCGGGGGAATATCATTTATCGATAGTAACTCCGGAGAAAAGCTTAAAGAACAATCAAAAATTTGCAGCAGAGAGAATAAGGAAACTATAACCAATCAATAACCAACTTTATCATTTATTGTTGACGCGCGCAGCCCAATCCAAATCATAAAAACACTATTGCAGTGTACAACCCGATCCATATCATTTATAACTGCTGCGACGTGCAACCTGATCCAATTATGATGTTGTTGCGGCTTGCGACCCGATCCAAATATAATATTGTTGCGGCATGAAACCCAATCAAAATTTAATATTGTTGAGGCGTGCAATCCCATCCACTATACAACTCAATACCAATCATAAGAAAAGAGTCCTGACAAGGGAACAATAAGGAAACAACACTATCCCGGCAAGGGAATCGACAACATAAGTAAATACGTCCCGGCAAGGGAGTCAGCTATAACAAAACTTGTTCCAACATTTAACTTCACAACAAATAAGAATCTCAACTAGCACCAATACTCGACCATGAGCAACTTCCATGAGAATAATCATGATTCTTGCCCAACACATAAAATCAACAACTTAGGCATTCGTAGTAGTTATTAAGACCACAATGATTTCAGTTTAAGACTCATGGGCATGCTTGACACCAATGTATAGATACTCGTCACCATGCCTATACTTCGTACTCAACAAATAACACATAGCAAATTGAACTCGACTCCTAATCCCTCAAGCTAAGGTAAGACCAAACACTTACCTCAAACTTCCATGGCCAACTCAAGCCTCAAACACCACTTTACCTCTTGATTCGACCACCAAATTGCTCGTATCTAGCCACAAGTTACTTAATTACATCAGTAAATGCTAAATGAATCAATTCAAATGCATGAAAATAAGTTTTCTAAAGTTTTCCCCAAAAAATCAAAAATTGCCCCCGGGCCCACATGGTCAAAACCCGAGGTTCAAACCAAAATCTGATTACCCATTCCCCCACGAATCCAAATATATAATTTGTTTTGAAATTAGACCTTAAATCAAGATCTAAATCCCCAAAATTTTAAAAACCTAGGTTCTACCCAATTTCCCCCATAAAAATCATTGATTTTGAGTTGAAATCATGTGAAAAGGTGTTAAAGATTAAAGAAAACAAGTTAGAAATGAATTACAATCGATTAGGAAGAGACAATTGTCATTGAAAAATCGCCCAAGAGTGTTTTGGTTTTGAAAGAGTGTGAAAAATGGTTGAAATGCGTTTGAGTTATGAATTTACAGGTTGCAGGTATCCCAATTGCGACCAGGGTTCGCAATTTCGAACCCAAAATTCTTCTATTCCCGCATTCACGAAGTGACTTTCGCATTTTCGAAGTCGTTTTTGTGATAAAACTGTCGCATTCGTGACACTGAGGAAAATCCGGGCCATTTCACAAATGCGATGGCCCTTTCGCATTTCGGCATCGCTTTTGCGATGACTAAGTTGAAATTCCACTCCGTGACCTATCCAAAACTCTCTCGAGCCCTCGAGGCTCCAAACCAAACATGCAGACCAACCTAAAAATATTATACGGACTAATTCGTGCATTTGAATCACCATAATAACATCAAAAACTATGAATTTAACATCAAAATTATGAAATCACTTAGCAACATCAAATTTTCCAATTTTCTCAAATAAGGTCCGATTCAGGTCATTTCAAGTCCGTTTCGTACCAAATTTCACAGGCTTGACTCAAATCATATATAAGACATGTACCAGGTTCCGGAATAAGAATACGGGCCCGATACCATCAAATTTCAAACACATTTCATTTCCAAAAACTCATATTTATTCCAGAAAATAATTTTCTTTAAAAAATCATTTCTCGGTGTTGGAACCTCGGAGTTTAATTCCAGGCATACGGCCAAGTCCCATATTTTCCTACGGACCCTCCGGGATCGTCAAATCATAGGTCCGAGTCTGTTTACCCAAAATGTTGACTGAAGTCAACTTAAATTCATTTTAATGGCAAAATTCATCTTTTTTCACAGATTTGCACATAATGGCTTTCTGGCTACGCACTTGGACTTCCACACAAATCGAGGTGATATTGAAAAGGTTTTTAAAGCCTCGAAACACAGAATTTATTTCTAAAATAAGTGATGACCTTTTGCGTTATCACAAATACGCGCTTCTATGGCACCGCACCTGCGGAATTTCCATCATAGGTGCGGAACCCACTAAATGTACCAAATTCCGCATTTGCGATCGACCCCATCGCACCTGCGACTCAACTTCTGCTTCTGCGGATAAGACCCAAAACTCCAAATTGTCCGCATCTACGGTTCCTAACACGCACAAGTGACTTCGAACCTACGGTCCCCAATCTGCAGGTGCGGAAATGACAGAAGCAGCACAATCAGCAGCATCAACTCAAGGCCCAACTTTTCTAAAACTATCCGAAATTATCCCAATGCCCCGGGAAATCAACCAAAAATACAAACAAGTCACATGTCACCATTCAAACTTATTCTAACCTTTGGAACACTCAAAACAACATCAAAACATCAAATCACCCTCGAATTCTACCTTAAGAATTTAGAAACTTTCAAATTCCACAAACGACGTCGAAACCTATCAAATCACCTCCGAATGACCTAAAATTTTGCACACACGTCACAAATGACTCAACGGACCTACTCCAATTTTTGAAATTCCATTTTGACCCTCATATCATGATTTCCATTGCCGATCGAAAATGCCAAATTTTTAATTTTGCCAATTCAAGCCTAAATCCATCACGGACCTCGAAATTTCATTCCGGACGCGCTCTTAAGTCCAAAATCACCTGACGGAGCTAACTAAATCATACAAATTTTAATCAAGAATGGGTCAAACCTTTCAAATTTAAATCTTCAAGCTGAGAATCACTCTTCATATCTATTCTGATTAACCTTAAAAAACAACCGACGATTTACATAAGTTATAATACATCATACGAGGCTAGTCATGCCCGTAAACTGGCGAGAAAAGTACAAATACTCAAAATGACTGGTCAGGTCGTTATAATTTTTTTGTAGGAAGGTGTAGGGATTTTGTAAGAATCACATTAATGTGTAAAACCCGCCATCTGATTATGGTATAGTTTTGTATTGAAAGTCTTGAATATTGATGTGTCTTGAACATAGTGTATGTCACGACCCTAACCCCGAACCCGGTCATGATGGTGCCCCTCGTGAAGACAAGGCCAGTCGGTTTAACCCAATTCATCTTTTAAAGCAGTTAATAAACACAAAAATATTCTAAACATGATTTGGTAATGCTGAATAGCGAAAATGTCAACAACAATACTGAAAATCCAACCCGACATAGCCCTAACCGGGGTGTCACATGTCACGAGCATCTATGAGCCATAATACAGTATGCTAAAGTCCTAAACTACTACAAATGTTTGAAATGAAACAAAAATGATAGAGTAATAGAAATACGGGGCAGCGGATGTCAACAACTACCTCGTAATCTCCAAAAGGCCCGCCTAGAACTGGAGGTGGTCAGCACTCCGGAGCGGAACCAGCCATGCCTGAATCTGCACACAAGGTGCAGGGAGTAAAGTAAGTATTCCAACTCAGTGAGTAGCAAATGTAAATAATGACTGAATGTAAGAAAACTCGTAAAACATAAGGCATTCTATAATGAAGCGGTAAAAATCATTTAGAATCAATAAAATCAAGTAATTGACAGGTAATTTTGATAAAGTAAACAAATAGAAGTTTCGCCCCTCGGTCTCAATATCAACAAATCCGCCCCTCGGGCAACATCTCAGATCAATACCAGCCCCTCGGCCTCAATCTCACATCATAATGGATACCCGCGCTCACTGGGGGTATACAGACTCATGGAGGGGCCCCTTACGGCCCATGTGCATATCAGCCCCTCTCGTGGCGTCAAAACTAGGCCCTCGGCCTTATATCAATCAAGCCACCTCGTGGCATATATATCTCAGGCCCTTGGCCTCAAAGCAGTATCAGTGTTTCCTCACAATATAGGCCCTTGGCCTTACTCAGTCAAAAATACTCACAAGCCACTCGGGCATTACTAAAATCGTGTTTCTCAACCCAAACATTATTTAAAATATCATTTAAGTCTTAAAACAAAGTAAACATGGATGAGTAGTAAAACAGTGGAAAATGACATGACTGAGTTCAAGTAATAAATCAAGACAACGAGGAAATATCAATAAATAACCCCGAAGGGTTCAAATAGTTTGCACTAGGCCCAAATATGGCATTTAGCCAGTATATTGATGAAAGCAAATAGTTTTCAAACAAATACGCGGTAAAATCATCAATCGGGACGGACCAAGTCACAACCCCCTATAGTGCACGACCCTCATGCTCATCATCATGCATGTGCCTCACCTCAATATATCACTTAAATGTACAATCCGGGGTTTCAGACCCTCAGGACATCATTTACAATCATTTCTCACCTTGAACCAGCTAAATCTCTACCTCGGGATGCTTTTGCCCCTCGAATTGGACTCCACGCACGTCGAATCTATCCATAATCAGAACGAGGATGCCAAAATATGCTAAGGGAACGAAGCCCAAGAGAAAAGAATCAAAATACTACACAAATTCCGAAATTACCAAAACCCGACACCCGGGCCCATTTCTCGAAACTCAAATTTTTTTACATCAATAGATTCATTATCTCCCCACGAGTTCATACATATCAAAAGTTCTCAAATCTCACTCTAAATGGTCCTTCAAATCCCAAATCAAAAGTCTAAATTCTCAAGCCCTAGCTTTTCCATTTTTAGTCCTTTAATTCCACTAATTTCAGCCTAAATCCATGAAATACTGCCATAGAATTGTGTTTTATGTACGAAATCCTTACCTTAACGAAGTTCCCTTGAAATATCCCTTCCAAATCGTCCAATAACTCTCAAGCCGAAGTAAAAAATGGTGAAAACCTTAAACAATCGCAAAGGAAAGCTTATATACATTCTGCCCAGTGATAACCGCATCTGCGGTCTAAGATCCGCTTCTGCGGTACCGCATATGCAGCTACACCATAGCTTCTGCGATCTTTCACTTAAAACCCAAAATCGCATCTATGATAGGACTTCCGCCGAAATTACCCCGAGGCCCCCCGAGACCTCAACCAAAAGTACAAACATAACCCAATACCATATTCAAACTTGACACCTCGGATGCAAGCCTAAGTTTCTAAAATCTTCTGAAATACACTTTTGATAAAAAATCCAACCAAACCACGTCCAAATGACTTGAAATTTTATGCACACATCCCAAATGACACAACGAAGCTACTGCAACTCTCGGAATTCCATTCCGACCCTCATATCAAAATCTCGCCTATCAATCGGAAATCGCTCAACTTCGCCAATTCAAGCCTAATTCTATTCTGAACCTCCAAAACCCATTCCAATCACACTCCTAAGTCAAAAATCACCTCCCGAAGCTTACCGAAACATCGAAACTCTCATCCGAGCCCTCTAACATAGAAGTCAACATCCGGTTGACTTTTCTAACTTAAACATTCGTAAAAAAGACTAAGTGTCTCAAACCTTACCAAAATCATTCTGGACTCGATCCGACCAACCCGATACAACAAAACATGGATAACGAAGCATAATGAAGCAGAAATGGAGGAAACGGAATGGTAACTTATGAGGCGACTAACCGGGTCGTCACATCCTCCCAACTTAAACAAACGTTCGTCCTTGAACGAGTCAAGAAACATACCCAAAGCCTCAAATAAGTGAGGATATCTGCTCCACATCTCCCGCTTGGTCTCCCAGGTAGCCTCCTCTACGGGCCGACCTCTCCACTGGGATATATGCTCCACATATCTCTCGGATATACATCCCTACCAACCGCTCTGAAGAATAGGTAGTACACAGGAATGAAGTGCGCGGACTTGGTCAGCCGATCCACAGTCACCCAAATAGCATCAAACTTCTTCAAAGTCTGTGGAAGTCCAACAACAAAGTCCATGGTGATCCTCTCCCACTTCCACTCAGGAATATCCATCTGCTGAAGCAAACCACCCAGTCTTTGATGCTCATATTTCACCTGTTGACAATTGAGACACCGAGCCACAAATCCCACAATATCTTTCTTCTTTCTTCTCCACTAATAGTGTTGCCTTAAATCCTGATATATCTTCGCGGCACCAGAATGAATGGAATGCCGCAAGCTATGGGCCTCCTCTGAAATCAACTCCTGAAGCCCATCCATATTGGGCACAAAAATTTAGCCTTGTATCCTCATTATCCCATCACCATCGATGGTCACATCTATGGCATCATCATGCTGAACCTTGTCCCTAAGGACAAGCAAATGCGGATCATCATAATGGCACTCTCTGATGCGATCAAATAAAGAAGACCGAGAAACCATACAAGTCAATACCCTACTAGGCTCCAAAATATCTAAACTCACAAAACGATTGGCCAAGGCCTGAACATCAACTACAAGAGGTCTCTTCCCAACTGGGATATATGCCAAACTCCCCATACTCTCTACCTTTCGGCACAAAGCATCGGCCACCACATTGGAGTTACCGAATGGTACAATATAATGATATCATAATCCTTAAGCAACTCCAACCATCTCCGCTTTTTCAAATTAAGATCATTTTGCTTGAACAAATGCTGAAGACTACAATGATCAATAAATACTTCACAACATACACCATAGAAGTAATGCCTCAAAATCTTCAATGCGTGAACTATGGTAGCCAACTCCAAATCATAAATGCAGTAATTCTTCTCATGAGGCTTCAACTGACAAGAAGCGCAAGCAATAACTCTACCCTCCTACATCAGCACACAACCAATCCCAACTCTTGAAGCATCACAATACACGATATATGAACCTGAAGCTGATGGCAAAACCAACACTAGAGCTGTGGTCAAAGCTGTCTTGAGCTTCTGAAAGCTCTCCTCAAATTCGTCTGACCATACAAATGGAGCACCCTTCTGAGTCAACTTGGTTAAGGGCAATGCGATAGACGAGAATCCCTAAACAAACCGGTGATAATAGCCTGCCAAGACAAGAAAGCTACGGATCTCTATGGCTGAGGACGGTCTAGGCCAACTCTGAACTGCCTCTGTCTTCTTCAGATCAACCTTAATACCCTCGCTAGACATCACGTGCCCCAAGAAAGCCACTGAGCCAAGCCAAAACTCACACTTGGAGAATTTTGCATAAAGCTTCTCCTCTCTCAATCTCTACAACACAACTCTCAAATGCTCCGCGTGATCCTCCTGACTACACGAATACACCAGAATATCATCAATGAATACTATGATGAATGAATAGAGATAAGGCCAGAACATGATGTTCATCAAATGCATAAACGCTACTGGGGCATAGGTCAGCCCAAAAGACATCACCAAGAACTCATAATGACCATATCGTGTCCTAAAAGCCGTCTTAAGAATATCCAAATCCCTGATCTTTAACTAGTGATAGCCCGAACAAAGACCAATCTTGGAGAACACCCTCGCTCACTGAAGCCGATCTAGTAAATCATCAATGCGAGGAAAAGGATACTTGTTCTTAATTGTTACCTTGTTCAATTGCCTATAATCGATGCACATTCTCATTGTTCCATCCATTTTCTACACAAACAGAACCAGTGCACCCTAAGGTGACACACTAAGCTGAATGAAACCCTTATCTAAGAGTTCCTGAAGCTGCTCCTTCAACTCCTTAGTGCATCTGGATCGGTTTGAGCAAACATGGGTCTTTACGCCACACAGCAGTGTAACAAAGTCTGGCACATCGATGGCTTCACGCAGTACGTTAACCAATAAAAAGACCAAAAAATCCCAACCCGGGTAGAATAGGAAGTTATTCTTCGTATTATTTCTGAAATTTTGTAGGAACAGCATTTGGCTATCTCTCAGCAACAAAGCCGCCCGAATAATCTCAGCACAGCAGAACCCGAAACATCTCCACGCTTCGAGCCAGTACCCGAGGTATCGGACGATGACGAACCGAAAACCTATCCTGTGTCAATAAGGATGCCTGAAGACCTTTTTGTAAAGATCGAATCATGCTCTCAGAGACTCCTACAATAATCGCCTCCCGAAGATACGATCCCAGAACTCATTTCGCGAAAGTCGGAAACGGCGAAATCGCCTAGGAATGACAGGACCCCAAGTCCTCACGGGCATTTCACCACTTATGCATGCCTATCCAGGAACAGCGACCCCCAAAATGAAGAACTCGTTCCCATCCTGATAAGGAGATTTGAAGATTCTCCCTCAGAAGAAACCACGATGCAGCGCCATTGTTTGACACCTGACCTCGAAGACTCGCTTATCGTACTAGCGCGGTCCGTGGAAACACATACTGGCGCTATCAAAATAATTCCAAAAGGGCCCAATGCACCAAAGGTCGGGAGAAGAAGAAATAAAGTGTCACAGGAAGCCGCACCCTGCTCCTAGACGGGACAAACGGGACCACTCCCGATACCGGGTAGTAGAGCACAGACCTTCGCCGAAAACCCAAACAAATCATACCCGGGGACTTCGAAGCAGTTCAAGAGAAGCTTAGCCGAATATCCGGTCGAGGCTTTGCAGGATACCAACAACCGACATCGAACCCAAATAAGGTCCATGGGCGACCCTCAGAAAACCTCCTTGGTTTCGATATATCTAGGTAGATTCCTCGCAGAGAAAATGACACTGTATCAATGGAGCTATCATCCGCACGGCGCGAACAGAAGAGATGACTCGAGATACGCACATCTCGCAACAACAAGGTAGTACCCCGAGAACAACTCCCTCAAG
This sequence comes from Nicotiana glauca, assembly GCA_026770625.1. Lineage (NCBI taxonomy): Eukaryota > Viridiplantae > Streptophyta > Magnoliopsida > Solanales > Solanaceae > Nicotiana > Nicotiana glauca. Next base: position 82,326 of record MU708017.1, read on the forward strand.
GAACCTCCAATTGTATCAAATTCAACAAGATACACCTACCAAGGAAGCCTCGCCCGATAGAGCTCGACTTTAACGTTGCGGTTCCAAGCATAGTGGTCACCATAAGCGAAGGCGAGAACTCCAGGTTGCTTGAGTCTGTCCACCCAAAATCCTTCCAGAAAAACTAGGGTCCACCACGAGAATCACAAGATGCTCCGAGCTACAAATCCAAAAGAGCAGCAACTATGCCATTCAACAAAGGTCGCCACAAAGTGTTGCCAAATTAGCAAACCCAGACCCATCTCCAAGGACGAAGGGAGATCTGGCAAACGGAACCGTCAAGCCACAACACATCGTCACAACTGTTTAAAGATGGCGGAACCCCGCGAAGATCCGTAGAACGTAGAATGCAAATGCCCATCACCTGAGAGGGACGATCTCGGAAAATGCTCCTAAAGGATACCCCCTCGCTCGAGGAAATGGGTGCCGAGACTTCACCTCGACATCGCATCAACGGATTAGTAATCCCTCCTATCACTCGACTCATTTCAAGTAAAACATGCATTTATGAGTGCAGGTTGATTGGTCAAATACATACCAATAATGTCAGACCAAAGCCCATGGGACGATCCTACCAAAGTCACTCTCAGGCTGGACCTCTAATAAGTTCCCAATGGCGATTGCCACAATGACTAAATCGCTCTACCTACGTGGCCCATGCGAACTCAGGTTGGTACATGAAGCGACACAAGGCGCAGACGCTTTGTAAAAATAACGGCGAATACATAGTCCGGGCTGCTTCACCAAATATGTGAAACCTCGCGACAAATGCAGGGCTAAAGCGCCCAAATACGAGTGACAAGAGGAGATCCCTCGCCTTATGACCATGGTCGGCATTTCCCTTGTATGAGGTCAAAAGGTAAGGACAATCACATTGTCGGCCAGGCCTGTCCGGACAAGAAAGACGACTGCTGCAGGTCTTGCTCCTCGGATTGTAGCCTTCTTTTATCATTTGCATTCCTTTTCTCTTTGCTAATATGTACGTAGGCAGCCAGCTGAGGCACTCAGTAGCTTTGGGTCCCGCTCGAGGATCCACGGCAATCACGGGCCCGCCGGGTATTCTTTCCTCGACCGGGTTTCTAACAAGAAGAAGATTCCACCGATAATATTATTAGCAAAACTGCACATCCCAGGAGAAGGGACCAAACGAGATCGTGATCTTCTCCCCTGAAATGTTCCAATATGGAATCATACGAGCACATCGGATAATCATACTTACAACAACAAGACAACATGTATTTACAACTTGTATTTTTTCCAAGTAATAAAAAATATTATTTAGGCATTCCACACCTCGAAGAAGATTATTTCAGCTTATCCACAACAAAAAACCTCTGCCAGATATATCTCGGGATACCCGGAGACTAAAAAGATCTTGTATCCGGGCGACCCTAGGGTCGAAACATCGGGCTCACCTAGCCCTTGTGTTACAGCTCCAAGCTCACAAGAAGTGGTCTTCAAGCTTAAGCAACTCGATGACTCGGAGACTACCGCCAATCTCCATGCACTGGAAAATCTGAAATTGTAAGACCCTAACGGGCAGACTCGACAAAACTAGATCCATTTTCCATACACTGTAAGACCTCAACAGGCATGAAAAATCCCATAGTTTAGGCTATATGTCGCATTTGTAAGAATCCCTAAAGGGCATACCCTAGGAGTAGACACCTAAAACTGCTTCTCGAGATCAAAAATGACTGCGGTCAAATGCACACTACTCCGGTCGAAACGGCTGCTTCAGCAAAAAAAATGTGACTCGAGGGCGCTCGACTATTGCTTAAAAATCCTCCGAATCTACTTCGAAAAAAACCGATTAAACACAGGCTTCCCTTAATAGGAAAAAAACGAGTCCCGACCACGTCGGCTCCAAAAATCACAAAAAAGTCGATCTACTCGACCTACAAGCTATGAACCTTTCGAGGTGCTCAAAACATCGCCGACTACGGCTTGAAATTGAGTGTCTATTAGAACCGATGACGGGTAAATAATCAATAAGACCTTAACGAGAGGAAACAAAGCCTACAAAAAGCCTCCGAGCCACACATCAAACAGCATAAGTTCCTTTGTTCCCGGCTAAGCAAGCCTCCGGGCTACACATCAAACACTGTAAGTGCCATTGTCGCCGGCTTAAAAATTGACAACTTGAGAATTAAAGTGAGCTCGAGTCGTAACCCAATTCGGAGACCGGATACAAAATAGTTAACCAAAGCAAAGCCTTCCGTCCTTACAATAAACAGCGTAAGTTCCTTTGTTGCCGGCTAAGCAAAGCCTCTGGGCCCCATATCAATAGGTCCTTGCGACCAAACAGCATAAGTGCCTTCGTCGCCAGCCAAGCAAAGCCTCCGAGCATCGTTCTATAAGGTATTAAATGACCAAGCAACGGAACGGCCACCATCGCTAACCGAGAGCTCAAGTGAGATTTTAAGGGTCGATTACTGCTCAAGTCGCAACACGACTTTGATACTGGACCCAAAAATCAAAATACTTCCAAAAGCACGTCATCGATGCCAGTATCTCCAGCTGAAACCTCCGAAAAGATTAAAGAGTCAATTAAGCTCGAACCGCAATCCGACTCGAAGACTAGACTCGGATCTAAAAAAATTGCCGAATGCCCAAGGGTAGAAAGTAAGAATCATTATCGCCAGACCGAACGGGCCCAAGGGAAAATTAAGCTCAAATCTGATCCCGACTCGGAGACTAAGCTCGAGGAAAATTCAACCATAAAATGCCATAAAGTGCAGCCCAAATAACACTATCAGCACATGAGACAAATCTCCGTCCTGCACGCCCGCAAAATCACTCTGGTCCAGGAGCATAAAGGGTCTCAGCCCAGACAGGCAGGAAACGGTTGGGAAGATAGTTGAAGCTCAAGCCATAACGTGATTCAATTTCCAGTTCCAAAACCGGTCTACACGACAGAGAGCAACGACAGAAAAAAGGTACAAAAGGCATAACGCTTTAAAACTCTTGTTATATTAAATGTGAAAAAACATTCTCCGCTTACATACACGCCCCGTACGCACAGAGAATCAGATTACAAAATGGTAGAATCTATATTTTAGCGCCAAAGGGCTACAATCCGTCATGTTCGCCCTCGGCAATGTCCTTGAGGAGTGACTGAGCATCACCCTCATCTGCCGTCGCTTGAGCCAGTTCCTCCGAGAGTATAAAGCCTCTCACTCCAAACTCCTTGAATACTTCTCTCTGGGATCGGTAGCGAACATACTCCTAGATCTTTTTCTTGCGATCAAAGGCTCGCCTCAACTCTGATTGAGTGTCAGCAACCTCTTTTATGTAGATCGCCACCTTGTGATCAACCCTGGTTCGGCTTAACGTCGCTTCATCTCGGGCCTCAACTATCTCGCCCCTAACCTTCGAAAGGTCGGACTCAAGCCTCTCGATCATGTCCGCCTAAACTTTAGCGTTATCATGAGTTAAGTTAAGCTGGACCTCGAAGGCAGGGATCCTAGCCGAGGCACTTATCTCCTCCAAAGCTTAAGTCCGTACTTGGGCCCTTAGCTCCTCGCAAGAGGCCCTGACACTGTTCACGTCGCCTTTAAAGTACTCCATGGCCTCTACCTTTTTTTGCAACTAATATGGCTGGGAAAAGTTAGCCTTAAAATTAGAAGAAAGAGAAGAACGCACTTTAGGAAGTTACCTGCTCTATCAGATAGCTCTCATACTTTGATCTCCGATACGCCTCATATCGCCTATGCTACAACCCGACTTCCTTCTCCTTGAAAAGAAGCCCAAGGTATTCTTCCTCATCTAGAACCCTCTAGAATTGGCCTTTTGATGAAACAACTTGGACCTGAGCTTATCACAGTCCTGCACAAGAAAGATTCAATAAGGGAAGGGGATGCAGGATATGAGAAAATTGCGCGAGAGCTCACCGCAAGGTGGAGACGGCAGATTTCCTCCAGATCGAAGCATGCTCCTGTTAGTACTGATCTTATGACCACAGAAGAACCGGTCCCGAGCATAACATGCTCGCTCAAGGGATATCCGTCGAGAAATAGGTGCCCTGGGGACGGCTAACTCGGGCAATGACACATCCTCAGAAATACGAGCCCGGACCGGATCAATAAAGGCTCCTTTGCATTTTGGGCTTCGATCCCTCTTGTCACTGCCGTCTCTCGACCCCGAGGCCGACAACTATATCTCTTTTCTGTAAAAGTGCTGCCTTGCCCAGAACAACTGCCCGATATCTACAAACAACAAATCTAGCACAAATAAGATAGGAAAATGTCACCTCGGGTACATATTAGCAGAAGAAACACACATACCTTGACGATCTACTCCCCACCTGATGCGAGACATAGCTCGCCACATGTGCTCATCACAAAATGAATGGGTCACCAACCTTCAAACCCAGTCGGGCAAATCATAAACCTGACTTGGCGACTACAAAGTTGCTACAACAAAGGAAATAGCATTTATTACTTGGCCGATTTATGCCATAAATAAAATCTGAGAAAAGCGACAAAGCCTCACTTACGTGCGTGATTCCATCCTTCGGGGAATGGCAGAAACTCCACTGGAATAGTATCTGTCGTTTAGACTTAGACGAACCAACTAATCCACTATCGATCTCTGCCTTCTTCATTATCAACAATGAAGGGTGTAAGCGAACCACCCGTCAAGGTTAGTAGCCCTCGATGATGAAAACGCCGATATAGCCTGATAAGATGGTAGAGCGTGAATTCAAGTTCGGCTTTCTACACGAAAAATCTCATCATTAGCACTGTTTGGCAAAACGATAGATGGCTGTGCCAGAGTAACCCGATACTTCAAACAAAAACCAAGCACGACCTTATAAAAAGGGCCAAATGCAAAAGGGTATAGGTACACACTAAAGAACCCGTCAGAAGAATCTGCAACGCTTTCACTTGGGGCGAACACCCGCAATGCCGTCCCCTTGCTCCACCTGAAATATCATCTCATCATCTCCATGTTTTCCTCTCTTATAAAAGACGTCGTATCCATAGCAAAATCCTTCGACTCTCCACCCCCGAGGACAGCATTCTCCGCCCTTTGCTGTGCCAGTTTCAAGACAGTCGCCATAACTATGGCAGAACTAGCAAAATAAAACAAAAAAGCACCAACTCCTTCCGCACCCTGAAAGATAGGGAGCCCTATGCCGAAGCGGGAGAATAAACACCCATAAATAGTAAAGTCTCATAGATAGGTCGAAGCTACCCCTCTTATATACAAGAGGCAATGACGAGTCGCCTGCCAGATGTAAGCTCCAGGCCTCGATACAAATCGACAGGTTGATGCCCGACCCAGGAAGCGTCTTCCAACAGACAACTAAGCTCGATGAGGCGCATGAATTATCTTCATAACTCGAGATAACATTTCGCATTCAGAGCCCCCCGCCCACAAGAAACAGGGTCACGATGAGCTACAAAGCACTAATAACATAGACAAGGCGTACACCCGGGCGCGCGATTCCCTCTCCAGAGGAGTAAGCCCTGGGAGCTCCGATTTGCGAAGCTCCATGAGCTCCTAAAGAAGCGCCCCAAACATAGGCAAACTCCACAAACAGAAGCCAACCTTACACTCCCTGGAAGAGTTACCCGCTTTAAAACTAATAGGGCACGCCGAGGCACCCAAAGATGATGTATATCGAGGGCACCATCCCTGAAGGCTCCGGCATTCGACGTATGATCTCCAAATGAACCAGCAGGCCCTGATAACTCGAGATTATCTGGTCAGGCCTCCATCGATCCGAAGTACGACAAGAAAGATAGGGGAAAACCCTGGCCAACCAGCCAGAGACCAAAATAAGCTACCATGCCAGACTACGATGATCCATAAACAAAAAAAGGTATTCAAAAACCCTGAAGGGCATAAGAGCAAACAAATGCCAAGAGGGGGGCAGAAGTCTATCTGATACAGCATAAAAGGTTCATCTACGTCCAGATCAGTAAGGTCTTCGGGGTATCCAAAGATGACCTATATCCAGTGTAATGACCCGACCGGTCGTTTTGAGCCCTAGCATGTTGTTCAGCAGTTCGAGGCCATAAGCAACTTTATTTCAGGCATTTTGACTTGCACGCACGGTCGGAACTGAGTTTTAGGAAATTCGGAGTTGATTTGGGAAGAGAATTCCTATTTCAGGAGCCTAAAGTTGAAACAATGAACTAGGAGTGGAATTTTGAGTAAACGACCTCGGAATCGAGATCCAAAGGTTCCAGCATATTCCTATGATGATTTCGGACTTGGGCGTATGCCGGATCGGGTTTTTGGATAACCCGGGAGTGTTTTGGCGCCTATTGTGGAAGTTAGCATTTTAGAAGAAATTTCACAAGTTTGGTTTGAAGTGCATTTCAGTGTTATCGATGTCCATTTGGAATTTCGAGACTGGGAGTAGCTCTGTATGGTGATTCTGGAGTTGGAAGCGCGATCGGGAGTGAATTCGGAGGTGCGTATGTCATTTTAAAGCCATTTGGCTAAAGATAAAAATTTGAAGGTTTTTGAGAAGTTTGACCAGAAGTGGACTTTTTGATATCAAGGTCGGAATCCGATTCTGAAAGTTGGAGTAGGTCTGCAATGTCAAATATGACTTGTGTGCAAAATTTGAGGTCAATCGGACATGATTTGATAGGTTTAAGCATCGGAAGTAGAAGTTGGAAGTTCTAAAGTTCATAAAGCTTGGATTGGATGTTGATTCGTGATTTTAGCATTTTTTAATGGGATTTAAGGTCTCGAGCAAGTCTGTAATGTGTTTTGGGATTGGTTGGTAGGTTTGGTTGAGGTCCCGGGGGCCTCTGGTGGATTCCGGATGGTTAACGGATCGAAAATGGAATTTTGGAAGGCTAAAATTGCTGGTTGCTGGTATTTCCGCTTCTACGGAATTGGGACCACAGAAGCGGCCCCGCAGAAGCGGGAAAGGAGCCGCAGAAGTGGTTGGGGGAGAAAGGAGCATGGACCGCTTATGCGGTCCGCAGAAGAGGATCCGCAAAAGCAGTAGGCTAATACCAGAAGCGAAAATGGGAGGCCTAGTGGAAGCCGCAGAAGCGGCTGGGTTCTCGCAAAAGTGGAAGCCGCAGAAGTGGCTGGTTTCTCGCAAAAGTGGAACCGCTAAAGTGGCTGGACGTCCGTAGAAGCAAAATTGGGCTGGAGCCCAGGGATCGCAGAAGCAGAATATTTTCCGCAAAAGCGGGACCGCGGAAGCAGGTATATTTCCGCAGAAGCGAAAGTACCTGGTGGCAGAAGGTTATTTTAAATCGTGAGATGGTCATTTCTCTCCCATTTCCCACTTGGTATGGGCGATTTTGGAGAGCTTCAAGAGGGGATTTTCATCATCAATGTTAAGGTAAGTTATTCCCACCTATTATGAGTTAAATACATTGATTATGTATGGATTTGGGCATGAAAATTAGTATTAAAAAATGAGGTTTTGGTGGAAAACCTAGGAAATTATATTGTTGGAATTTAGCCACGATTTGGGAATGGAA